>JARYGA010058494.1:0-32998 GCA_030545235.1 Helianthus tuberosus
CCTAACGAGTCGATCAGAAGAGTGATCAGACAGAATCAGAGGCAGAATTCATTGATTCTGTCTTTGTTTAGCTTGTATTCACTATTAACTGTCTCTTTTATTGAACTAGAAGCAATTTACAGCACGTAGACACTTCGACAGTACTTCGGCGTCGGAAACAAGAAGAATACAAATGATTTCGCTCGAGTGGGTATATATAGAGTTGAGATTTCGCTTGAAAGAGATACTTGCCATTTCAAGCGAAATAGCTTATGTTGATTTCGCTTGAAATGGTGTTTATCTCTTTCAAGCGGAATCACACATTCAAGCGAAATTAGCTTAAAACAACACTCAAAACCCTAAATTTCTCATCCTACAATCCCTGATCTATCAGTTCTAATCTAAGACTCGAACGAAGATGAAGTCGACAGACAACTGCATCAACAGACTCCCCCTTGAATGTTGACGGAATCTTTAGTGAGAGTCTTCATCATGATGACTCTTCAATCTTGATCGGTCTTCGTCAGGAATTTCTCCTGGAATCATATACCCGGATCTTTTCTCTAGCTCTAACCTCGTCAGACTCCCCCTTTCATCAAGCTGGGATTTTCAGTCTGGAATTAGCTATCGCCTTTGAAATTAAACCCTGGCTTTTAACTTTGATTAGCTCAACACCTACACAATTCTCAACAAAACATAAGTTTTTACTTAAATCAATAAGAAAAACTTACTGTTAGAAATCATTCAATCATAATAGTTATATCAAGTTCAAATTACTGACCTTGATTAACTAATCTTAACTTCTTTCTCAAATCAAAATTTTTTCAATTCAGTACACACACCCCCAATCCTGTTCATCATGTTCAGCACTTGGAATTTTAAAAATCAGCTTCTTCAACATCAGTTGTCGAAAATCTTTTTGAAATTTTCAAAATAAAGCTAAACTTCTAAAAAGAACAATATAGAAATGCAATAAGAAGTATTTACAAACACTATTTTTATGAGTTTGTGTAAGAGGATCATATCAGTTTATGTGACCAATCACTAGCACCGTTAAGCTTTCAACATTTTCAGTTCTAAACGATTCACATTGATTGACGATATTGTTGTCCACTTAAACTCAATCTAAAAACTTTCGAAATGCTTACTGATACGTTAAGATATATTAATATTGCACTAAATTCTTATGGACCCCACGATCTCAGCATATACCCTCATCATGCAATACACTGACTCAAGTAATGCCTTTAAACTTTTATCAACTGTGATTTGTGCGAAAACAAAGCAGAATGTTTAAACATTAACAATCCGGTCGATACTTCCGTATACGCAGAGAAAGTCCAATGTTTAAACAAAATAATAAATAAAAACAAGTTGAAATTGTTTAGGCTTTAACCACCAAGTCGATACTTCCGTATACGCAGAGGAGGTCCAAAGCTTAAACGAAACACCAAAGAAAATAAAACAGAACGTTTAGGCAATAACAACCAGGTCGATACTCACGTATACGCAGAGGATGTCCAATGCTTAAACAAAATGAAAAAAATCAAACAAGTTTAAATTTTTGCAAAATGAAATGCACAATCACAGCGACTTTACAGCAAAGTTGTGAAAATTCACAAACTTAACCAGTTTTATGTCTTTCGACAATCAGCGATTACTGAGTAGGCACACAATCAAGAAGGACAAAACTAAGTACTATGCTTTCAACCATGTTTCCCACTAGAACTAGGCTTTTTCATTTAGGTTTGTATCGTTATCGCAAATCTACTAGTCTAGATGAGCCTACCGTCACATCCTTAGTGAGACCGTTTATCACATTTTATCATTCCATTTCTTTAGCATGCTGTGACAGTCCAACTGATCTACTATCATTTCCTCTTTTTTACAACAAAACTCATTTTTGCATTTTTCAATGTTTTTGAATTTTCAAATTTTCTAATTTTTATAAAATTTTTACTCCCCCTAAAATCAAAATATGTTTCAATTTTGATTTTCTGGGAAAATTTGAAAACAAACTGTACAAAATAAAATTGACAACATGATTAGAATTACTTCTATTCTCCATTCACTTGGCTTGAACAATCAGAACTCCCCCTGACAACAAAACATTATCCCATGGTGATTTCAAAACACTTAAGTTTGTTTTAATCAAAATGGTTTTTCTGGAAAATGAGTTTTGTGAGTCATTTCTCAAACATGGGGATCATTCATCACCTTGTTTTCTTCAATCACTTGTAAAAACTAACATTTCCCAATTTTCTCAGCAATATCACTAGTAGAAAATCAAGTACAATTTAATGTCCCTGATTTACCACTTATAAGACGAAATATCACCAAAGTGAATTTCTCAAGAAATATGCCGATTCCTGCTTCACTCTTACCAACCTGGGAGCTCCGGCAAGTCAGGTTTTTCTATTTAAACAGATTCACCCAAGCCTGACGGTTCTTGGGTGCTTTTGAAATTCCATTTGACAATGATGGAAAATTTTCATCATTCATTGTCAAACCGAAATCACCACTTTTTACCTCAACACATGGCTCCTCTGGCTTTACCACACCAGATTCATTGCCTGAACGTGGCTTGTCTGACTTTAACGAGTCAGATTCATCACCAACAACTGGCTCCTTTGTTTCCGAAGAAACAAATTCATCACCAGGAAGTGAATTCTTCACTTTCTTTGATTTTCCTTTCATCCTCAGATTTGTATCTGATGAATCCGTTTTGCTAGACTTGTCATTCTTTGGAGAGCAAGATGATTTATCAGAACTGTTATTCACTTTCACAGCTGTATCAGAGGACAAATCCTTTCGAGATACTCTCTTGCTTTCTTCCTCTTCTTCCCCAGTCTGTCTTTTTGCCCCTGTGAAAGTTTCACTTTCTGTTCATGAACTTTCTATTCTTGAACTTTAGGTTCTTGAATTTTTTGTTCTTTGGGCTTGACATTGACTGGTTTCTTTGCCAATTTCTGAGATTCAGCCCTCGATCTTCCCATTAATCTAATTGGGCAATCTCTGGAAATGTGTCCTTTGATATTGCATTCAAAACATCTTCTCGTCTCATAACTCCAGTTCTGGTAGTTAACAGCAATGTGTCCTTGAACACCACAAGTGTAACACACTCTGTTATCATACCAATCATCACCTTCAGCCCAAACATTCAGAACATAGCATTGTTTGGCTTGGTGATATTCACCTCTCCTCTTGTATGCTGGATTTGGCTTTTGAGCACTGTAGTCAAACCTGCACCACTTATTACCAACATTTTTTTAGTTTTGATTTTCCAATTTTTGTGATTTTTTATCACGATTGGATGATTGAACTGATGAGCTTTTATTTTCTTTTTGAAAATTTTTCGGCTTTTTATCCTTGTGTTTTTGTTCCACATTCTTCTTTACAGGTTTTTGCGTTGAGCATTCACCTTTCTCAGAAGAATGTAAAACAGTTTCTTGAAACATTTCATTTAATTTCAAAAATATTTTTCTTTTCTCATCATTATCAGTTTTCTCATCACAATCTTCAATTTTGACTTTGTCAAAATTTGTGACATTGTCACTTATTGGAACTGAATTGATCGGTTTTGGACAGACTTGTGATGCAGAATTCACAAAACCTTTCAATTTATTCTCTAACACATCAATTTTATTCCGAGCAATTTCAGCTTTATTTTCAAGTCGAATAATTGTCTGAAGATGAGAATTTATTGCATTTTGTTTTCAATATTATTTTTACTAAAAACAGATCTCTGGTCTTCAAGATTCTTTATTTGACTTTGAAATTCTTTTTCAGTTTTTAATTTTTCATTTTCAAAACTTTTTATTTTATTCTCAAAAACTTTTTCATTTTCTTTCAAAATTTTGTTTTCCAATGTCAAACTCTCTACATTCTTCAAGAGTTTGGCATTATCTGATTCAGATTTTTCACATTTTGAGTACAACTCAAGAATCTGTTTATCATCAGATTTCTTTTCATCCTTCAAATTTTTGATCTCCAATGTCAAACTCTCCAAATCTTTCAAAAGTTTGTCATTGTTAGCTTCAAATCGAACACATTTTGAGCACACAAATTCAGAATTTGAAGATCCAAGCTTTTCTGATTCTTCATTCTTTGAAACTTTCTTTGTCTCTGTCCAGAATCTGCCTGCACAAAAAAATTTAACGAAATCAAGAGGATTCGCATTCTCATCAATATAACAACCCCTCTTGTTATCATATGTCAAAACATTTTTTGCTGCAAGACATACACCAACTCTTTTATCTATTTCATCAATTACATCCAAACTCATTTTATCAAAATTTCCTTTTATTTTATCCATCAATTCATTCTTTTTCTTGTAATTTTCATATTCATGAGTTTTAAGTTTGCTGATGAAACCTTTTAGATGTAATTTTGAAAAACCAGAATCCTGTTTTATACTTTTCAGTATATCATCCCATTCAACAGGTAATGCATCTGCAAACTTTACTATCTTTTCAACATCAGTCAAATATATCTCATGACCTTTTAAACGCTCAAGTAAAACTTCATATCGGTTTGCCAGATCATCCAATGTTTCATTTTTCAAACACACAAAGTATTTAAACCTTTTCACCCAACCATCCTTTCTCACATCTCTATAACTATCGTCCAAATACCCGTGATACCAATCATTAAATCTTTCAAAATAATCATTTTCTTGTTCATCAAACATTTTCATCATATTTCAAAAACAACCTGTTCAAGCGAAATTATCCTTTGAAATGTAATACCTTTCAAGCGGAATAAGGATTTGAAGCGAAATCAGTTATTTCGCTTGAATCAATTCAAGCGAAATCACACCTAGAAGCGAAATAACCTTATTTCGCTTGAAACGGTTCAAGCGAAATACAATTTCAAGCGGAATTAATCTGCTGATTTCGCTTGAAATATTGCTGACATCATCAATTCGATCTGTTTTTTGGCAAAATTAATCAAGTTCTAGGCCGATTTTAGGTCTGATTCTTTCAAGGGTTTGTTAATTCAATGTTTTGCACACTATATGTGAAAATCAGTCCATTTTAACCGTGGAAACTTGATTAATTTTGAAAAGAAGGTGTAGAAATCAGAATTTTCCAGCGAAAACGAGCTAAACGGTAAGACCTCTTCTTCCTGAGCTCTGATACCACATGTAGGATCGTGAAATGACCTAACGAGTCGATCAGAAGAGTGCTCAGACAGAATCAGAGGCGGAATTCGTTGATTCTGTCTTTGTTTAGCTTGTATTCACTATTAATTGTCTCTTTTATTGATCTAGAAGCAATTTACAGCACGTAGACACTTCGACAGCACTTCGGCGTCGGAAACAAGAAGAATACAAATGATTTCGCTCGAGTGGGTATATATAGAGTTGATATTTCGCTTGAAAGAGATACTTGCCATTTCAAGCGAAATAGCTTATGTTGATTTCGCTTGAAATGGTGTTTGTCTCTTTCAAGCGGAATCACACATTCAAGCGAAATTAGCTTAAAACAACACTCAAAACCCTAAATTTCTCATCCTACAATCCCTGATCTAGCAGTTCTAATCTTAGACTCGAACGAAGATGAAGTCGACAGACAACTGCACCAACAAGTTGCTTAATTTGTATGATGATTCTCATGATAAACTACTAAGTTATGATTGGTATGTCGAATAGAAACTGTTATATTATGAATGGGTTTGAATAGTTGATGATTGATCATGGTCGGGTTCACATTCATGGCTAAAAGTATCGTTTGTTTTGATTGATGAAACTGTCAAAGTGTTAGCAATAATTACGGCTGAAAATATGGGAACTGTAACTGTCTGGGAAGACAGCGACGAAAGACTAATCCCATGAAAAACATGGCTTGGTGAAAAACCTGGTTTTTCATTGAGTGGATGTTGACGAAACACTAGGATCTTTCCTCATGTGTGTAACACCCCAAAAACGGGTTTGGTAATCAAACCACGTTAATATTAATGACTTAGTAAAATACCGTTAGTGGTGAAAATTTACCCGGTAAATAATAGGGTTTAAATAAATAAATATAATATTTAATAAAAGGAGGATAAATACTTTGAGAAAGCAAAGTAGATAGAAGGCCCGAGTTAACGGGACTTAAAATAAACTTAGTCGTAACTTCCCCGAACCCACTAAGTTAACTAGGAATGTTTAACCTAGTTAATAAGAGGGAATGTTACTAGAAATAAGTAGGTTATGGCCTACTTAATAACTAACCAAACTTGAGGGACTTAAGTTGCACAAAAGGAGACTTGATTTATAAAAACTAAAATTAAAACACAACACACACTTAATGTGTGTGTGTGTGCGTACGACAAGGAGCAAGAGCAAGGAGTTCAAAACCCTAGTTCCACAAATTGGTCAAATTGAAGCTCGAATCAAGATCCGAATCAATGCATGAACGCATAGAAACGATCACCAAGCCATGGGGATCACAAGGTATGTCACAAAACCTAGATTGGTTGAAGTTGAAATTTGAGACAAGTAGGTTACTTGCAAATAAATTGATGGATTATGATCCAAGGATGAAATTAGGAATGATATTTATGTCTAGGAGTAAACCCTAGTCATTTACTTGTTGAATTGAGGTTCATAATTGAGAATTTTATGATTAACCATTTATGTGTTAAATGGGTTTTGGAGAATTATGTTAAACACTAGGATTATCTTTGTTAACTTAGTGTATTTGAGCTCTATGAAGCAAATCCAGATTTGTTGATATGAAGATTTGTCATGAACATGTGAAAAGATGTTTAAATCTTGGTTAAATAGTTAGTCATGAGCTTGATTTCTAGTAGTAAAAATTTCATGCTCATAAGGTGTTCGATGTAATACCTAAGTAAAAATTGGGTACCTACTAGTTCATATGAAGAACTTGATTATATAAGGTGTTGGGATGAATGCTAGTGATATGATGAATGGGTCTCACTTATAGATGAGAACCCTTAGTTCTTGTGAAATGAATGAATAAATTAGTCTTGATAATCGCTTGAACTAATTAAAGTGATTGAAATGTGATAAACGTGGTTAGAACTTTGGTTAAAACGGTGGCCTAAAGATAACGCCTACCGGGTAATTAAGGAATGCAAAAACTAGTTGATGAATTCGAATATGCATTTAGTATACTAATGGGCATTTGACTTTTAAAAAGTCAAACTGACCTACGATGTGATGAACGATAATTAGATATAGAAATGCGTAAGGTGGAATAATCGTATTAAGTCATGATTAAACTAACCACCTTGTGAATGATGAATAATAGTTGGCGCTTAACAAGCTAGGTGAAGCTTGGAGAGAAAGCGGGTCAAACAAATCAAGAAGAAAAAGAAAAGTGTAGCTTGGATACGAGGTAAGTAAAACTTACACCCTTTTTGTAGAACATGTGTTTGTTTTATAAACTATGAATGCGAATAATGTAATATCCGAAATAAGGGTTCCGACACAATTGACACAAGTCGGAACAAGTATAAATGATAAAAACCATGGTTTATGGTAAATGGGGAAAATGGGTGAATTTGGAAATTTAAAACCGTGCTTTTATTCTAAATTATGTAAATGTTTGGCCTTATAGTCCAAACGGGTCAAATGGTGATGATAACACCATTTGACAATATCGACTAATGAGGTTGTCAAGTCGTATGTTATCAGGAGCGAATAGCAAATTGGATAATTGCGACGCCATAGAATATTGGGTAATTAACGCGAGGTATAAAACGGGTCTATATGTTGACTCGAGCCAGGTACGCATATATATAGATTTATAGTTAAAAATGCAATGTTGGTCAAATACCTTAGCAAAGGGATCTACGTCGTAAAAGGAGGAAATAAGATGACGAAAATGCCCTTGATAGGTAAATCGGGCAAACGACCCTTAGAGGTCGCTTAGATACTAGTATTATTGTTTTGTAACTCTTAGACACATGTAAGAGTTGTAGGCATCAACTTTGGGGATCAAATACCTATGAACGGGTTAATCACGTGAAGTGACTATCCTAAGGGTAAAATTTGAAATGTGGTTCATTATGTTAAATCCACCACAAAAATAGTTGTGGTGGAATATAAGAGGCTATTTAAAAGTGAGAATACGAAGTGTAGAGAGAGTTGATGCTTATATGTACCTAATTCGTTCTAAACGGGTCAAAATAAGAACTTAAGCATAAACGAGTTTTTATTATGTAAGAAACTCGTGATTTGAGATTAATATGATAGGAGATTATTGAAATGATGAATTTCATGAGTTTAAAGATCAAATAAACATGTTGGTGTGATAAATCATGAACGGGTCAATATTTGGTAAAAAGGGCAGTAAGCCGAAGACTTAAAAGTCTGAAATTTTGTTAATCCGGATGTCGGATTTTAAATCCATAAGATGGAGAATTAAATTACGGTCGCGTAGGAAAAAGAATCGCATAAAACGGATAAGTAGAATGAAAGTTATGAACCTTTAAAGTTGGAATTCCGGTTAAAAACGGTGCTGGGCATCTGCAGCATCAAAGAAACGCACCTGCTGGAAAATGTGCACCCTCGCGCCACGCGACGGAGGAGAAGTTTTCCTTCGCGCCACGCGACGGAGGGTCGCGGCCCGCGTAAGATGTTATAAAAACTCTCGCGCCCCGCGAGAGAGCCAGAAGCTGGCAAATTGTTTAATTTTATTCGTTTGACCTATATTTCTTGTTTAAACTTGCTAATTAACTATCAAAACTAACTTGTAGGTTGGTTTTGATGATAGGTGAATGTCAAGCATACCCGGATGAAGATCAAGCTCGATGAGGAACCGAACACGTTCAATATGCAAGCTTCCGCACATTGCTACATCGTCACTTTTGAATGACGAACTTGTTTACATTAAACTGTACATACAACTTTTGTAAAAGTTTTAAACAAACTCGTATTCTTATAGGGAGGTGTGATAATAAATACACGTATAATTATTGATTATTGTACGAAAATCGTTAAATAATAAGGGTGTTACAATGTGTAACCTCGACAAAGCCTAGTCTTTCGCCGAAGGGAAATCTGTTGGGCTTGGGTCTGGTTGAGTAACCCAGTTAACTGATGTGTAATACTTAACTGTTGTTGTATGATATGCATAGTGTGTGAATACATGTGTGAACTGAGTATATATTATGTAACGTACAGGGATATTTGTGATGAATGTGATCTTTGAAATATGTGACATAATTGATAGATCTTGAAACTGATTGTTACTGATAACCACGGTAGGGTTGGTTGATTAACTTGGAAACGGGTAACTTAACAAACCGAGCAAACCAAGGTGAGTTCACTGCTCTTTCTCCAAGCATGCGTCCCGGGGAGGGACATCTGGTAAACGTTCCGGGGAGGAATGTCGGGTTATTGGGATGTTGGTTATTACACTCATTTCTATCATTAAGTCCCATCATATACCGATTGGTTGCCGGGGAGGCAACGGGGTATTAGTTGATAGCGCTATTAGGTTTGGCACCCTCACACCGTACCGGGGAGGACGGCCGTGAACTAATTACCTTAACCACTTGACCAATGTATGATAGAGCATTGGGGTTTGGGCAAATAATCTGGAGCCATCTGCGGTAATCGAGTTAGTAACAACATCAAATCATTGAAATGTTTTATACTCATATTTTGTAACTAAAACGTGTTAACAAACTTTGAACTCACCAACGTCGTCTGACACACTTGTCTGCATGCTTGCAGGTCGTTAGATTCATGGTTGGAACTTGCTATCTGTGAGTGCTGGAGTGGTCATGGGTCGAGACTCTTGGATACTTGTTCGTTGGTTTTGAACACATGTTTTGAGACAATTGATTAACAATTTACATTATGCTTCCGCTGAACGTCTACTTTGGTTTTAACGTATGACTTGGAATTATATTATGAAATGAATGGAATGTTTTGCTTAAATATTTATTATAGTTCAATGTGATTGGTGGCTTGGATCCTGGTACGTCACACGTCCCGCGGTGTTTCCGCATGTGGTATTTTGGGGGTGTGACATATAATGTCATATGTTAACACAAATAGTCATCAAGATTTATCTTTTAAAAATAAACATTGATATACTATTTACTTATTATAACAATTTACTTTGTTTTTTTTTATTTTGCATAAATGTAATTTTATATAATAAATAATAAAAAAATATATCTTAAAAAAACTTGTATATTACACGTGTTGAATAAAGTATAATATTATATGTTAACACAGTTGTCAAGATTTATCTTTTAAAAATGAAATTTGACATAATATTACTTGTTATAACATTTTACTTTGTTTTTTTATTTATTATTATGTTAAAAACACATGTATTACATGGGGATTGAATCCTGTTTTTATGATACACTCAAATTATGAGATACAAATGTTTTGTTTAGTTTATGCACCTTCATGCTTATTTGTTTATTTCATTTATAAAACACTTCTCTTAAATTTGTATTCAAGAGAGTTTATGGTACAAAAAGGTGGAGATCGATCCCTATGCTTTTATATATTTCATCATTTTTATGAATTATACCGTAGAATCAAGAATTAAATTATCTTTAAATAGAGTATAGAATTGTTATATTTAAAAATGGTGTTCTTTCTACATGTTGATGCAATGTGCAACATATGAGAGGTTTAAACCAATTATAACAGTATGCCTACTATTGTAGCTATGCATCTAAAAACACTTGCAATTTGATAGAAGCATATGCCCGGACCTATAATAATTATTTAATTCTTGTAAAAAACAATAATATAATTATTAAGTATACATCAAACGGAAATCTTTGATTTCTAATTTACCATAATTTCAATCACCGAACTCCAAAAGTGTAAGAAATATTATATAAAAATATCTATAATTTAGAGCATGTCAAAAAGGCATGTGGTTAACTAAAAAATCAGATCCAGTTTGGATTTTGGATGAAAATGACAACAAAATTGAAACCACAGGAACCTAGATCTAAAAGGTTTCAGTTTTGGATGAAAGTGTCAAAAGTAACCAAAACCTAAGGGACCATTTTTGCATTTAACTCCTTGAATAAGATAAACTATTTTTTATAAAAATTTGAAGCTTAACCGTACAATAAAATAAGGAGCTCTTGATAGATTAAAATTTATAAGCCTATACTTAAAAAAAATAAGGGTCGTTATATTTTAATAATCTTAAGTTTTATTTGTTGGCCGATAATAATCTCAACTTTAAAAATTATCTCCAATGATCTCAATTTGTAAGAATTTAGCCCCCGTTATTCATTTCTAACATATAAGAATTTGGCATTCTCAATAGATTCAAGTGCACATGCGGACTCCTTAAATGATTTAAGTGCACCTACGTTGGAAAATATCAATGGGGGCCAATTTTTACAAGTTGAGATCGTTGAAGAGATTTTTTAAATTGAGATTACTATCGGCCAACAGGTGAAACTTAAGATTATTAAAATCCAATAACTCAAAAAATAATAAAATAAATTTAGACATGTTTAAATTATCTTATTTAAAGGATGGATTTGTAATATAAAACCAATTTTAAATATGACAAGTAGTGAATTCCGTTAGGATTGGTTAAATCAGATTAGGATTCGATACGATATGTAGAGAGTGGATTGAATCGGGGATGATGTCATCATCATGATGCACATGAGATAGATGGATATTTACTTCAAAGTCCACATATGAGATTACTACATACGAACGGAAGAAAGGAAGTTTCATACGTACGGATTAAGGTAGCGGGTGAAGAAAAAGGTTGTTAAAAACTGGTTGCATACCACAATTAAAACAATAAACATAACAAGTGTATATATAAGATTCTTATACTTCTCTAATAGGACGCCCCGCTTGCGGTATGCACATATAATGTATATATGTGTGGGCGCTCGGGGGGCAAAAGCAAAAGTGCACTAATTTTTAACGTTATTTTACTAATTTCGTGAAAATAACGTTAAAAGAGGGGATGGTTAATCATGCATCATGTGGTGGCGTTGATAGCCGAAAGACATGGGGGTACATGCACCAATTGGCGCTTGTCTCAATTGCTGAGTGTTATGTGCCTTATGTCCAAGGCTTGATGCAAAACCACAATCGAGCCGGGGGTCTCATTGGAAGCAGCCTCTCTATTCCTACGGGGTAGAGGTAAGGCTGTCTACATCCCACCCTCCTCAGACCCTACCTTAGCTTTTGCTATTGGTGGGATATACTGAGTACGATGATGATGATGATGATACTTCTCTAATAAACATTGTTTTGTATTGAACAATGAACATCCCCCATAGACTTAAAAAAATTCCAAAAGCCAGTAAACCCATTTCTTTTCACGCTTATGAACATAAGTTGTTTAAATTAAATTAAAAAAAAAAAAGAAAAAAAAATCCCACAAGACTGCTACAAATCATCATCATCATACTCAGTATATCTCACCAATAGCAAAGCTAAGGTAGGGTCTGAGGAGGGTGCTACAAAGATTCAATATAATAGAGCCAAAAACAAAGTAAATAATTGAGAAATAGTTGCATACCATAAGTTCATAACTGATATAACTGTACACCTGAATTCAAGACAAATTGCCTCAATAGCATATGCAAACAGCAGCTTTAATACATACAAACCCGAATGTTGAACTAAAAGAACAATTTGATGCAATGAATACACAGAAACAACACATCCAGCATGAACAAACTTTTTTTATAATTGTGTATCGATCCGTAACGACAAATCAAATATATGCCAAATGTACAGCATTTTAAGCAATCAATAGAAGAAAGAACATGAGTAATCACAAAACAGAAATCAAATTCAAAACCACAGAGATCATGAACTGAAAATGGTCAAAGTCAAACCCGGGCTAACTTCTTAACCACACCAGCCATGTACTTGCCTTGGTGTTCAGCAAGTGCTAATTCTGTTTCAGATGGTTCGCGGGTCCCATCGCCAGCAAACACACCAGCGCCATAAGGTGTACCCCCTCGGATTGAGTCCATTTTGAACATATTAGCCCCAAATGTGTACCCGATTGAAACAAATAGCATCCCATGGTGAGCTAATTGTGTGATTGCTGTCCAACTGCATACATAAACAGGGTCAACCATGTTGAAACTCAAATAATATTGTTCTTGTAACCACAGTTAAAGTTAAAAAAAACAGATAAAAAGTGTTTGTGGTCAACCCAAACCTGTATTAACCCGTTGGGTATATTTGACATCCAACTAACTGCTGTGGCTCACAACTGTTAGCTGAATTAGCCAAACCTAAATGATACCCAAACAACCCGTCTTCCCATCTCTATTCAAAACGAAAGAACCCGGCTTACTTCAAAGTACACAAACAATAGGACACTAAAATTTTACGGAATATTAGAGATTTATAAACCGTTGGTGGTTTAACGGTTTCGTTTAGGTTGGAACATGGAACCAGCCATGTAAACTGAAGTGGCCGTTTAACCTTTGTTATTTATATATATTTTCTTCATTTCTTTAATATGTAGTTAAGGTTATGTGTTATTATCATAAACAATTTTTACAAAAAAAAAAAAAAAACGGTTCAATCCACCAAAACCAAACCGTTAAACCTTTCAGGCTGATACAACCAAGCCAACCCACCCAACCCAGCCGGTTCAGTTTGTCGTTTCCTGAACCATAGCTAGCAGTTCATCCATAATTTTCATCAAAACCGGTTGAACCGAACCGATAACACACCCCTAGGGAATATAGCAAACATATAACAAGAAACTGCTTCCATAATACCATTCTTAAAATTTTTTTATGTATCATAAACATATTCGCTCTAATCTCATACACATTATTTGTTTAGCTATTTCCCTATCAAGTAACATCGAGTTCACTCGCTATGCTATATGGCTATACAAGTTATTATTTGAAGAGTTAACTGCCATTTTCGTCCTTGTGGTTTGTCCAATTATGACAGTCCAAGCCAAATTTCAAATTTGTATCATTTCCATCCCTGACATTCTTGAAACATGTCAGTTCGGTCCAAAAAATCTAAGGTTGAATCTAATAATTGGACAAACCACAGGGACATAACTGGCAGTTTACTCATGTTTTTTTGGACGGAACTCGCATATTTAAAGAATGTTAGGGACGGAAATGGTACAAAGTTGAAATTTGCCCTAAACTGGCATAACTAGACAACCTACAGGGACAAAAATGGCAGTTAACTCTTATTTGAACTCTCTTGACCAGTAGTTCTCTTTTAGACATATGTGAACCATAGTTATTAAAGACGTTAGGCGCACTCAAGGCGCATAAGTCTCGCCTGTGGCCTAGGCTCAAGGCGAAAAAAAAAAAGCGCGGGCCTGAGAAAAAAAAAGCGCACAACAAAAAAACTTAAAATATTTTTATATAATAGAAAGTTAATACTATTCTTCAAATAAAATAAAACTAAAGCTATTATATAACATTTTATACGTCTATTTAGTACCAAAAGTTATAAATGCTTGTTTACAAGTGTAGAAAAATAGTTTCGTTAGATAAAAGTAGGAAATCTAGCTGGAATCTTGCCAGAATTTAAAGAATTTGGCCGGAAACTCTCTAGAATCTAGGAATCTCACTGGAATATGCGCATGAACCATCACCTGGAGAATTAAAGCGCAATTGCCTTGACTTAAGGCGCAATTGCCTCGCCTTGCTAGGAAATTGGGCCTAGGCGCAAGAGGCGATGGCTTTTAACAACTATGATGTGAACAACTGAATCCATATTCAAACCAGTGTGCAATCACATAACAATAATAATAATAGGCATTTCAACCGGTAAACTTACGCAGTAGTCTCTTGTCCACAACCACTGGGTCTTGGCCCAGTGGCCACCGGCCTCCTTGTTAAGTCTCTCGTGGCCTTCCATTGCGTGGAGGTCTTGGGTTCGATCCCGAGCGAGTTGATTCAGAGGATGATTTACCGCCAGGGCGCATTGCCGGGTTGCAAACTGGGGAGCAAAGCTCCCGCGGTTAGGGATACCGTGCCTTATCCTTTTTTTTTTAGTCTCTTGTCCACCACCCTGAGTCCCCGTACTCACAAAAAACCCAGCTGGTTTACCAGCAAGCTTCTGATCTCTCCACAA
Organism: Helianthus tuberosus; assembly: GCA_030545235.1. NCBI lineage: Eukaryota > Viridiplantae > Streptophyta > Magnoliopsida > Asterales > Asteraceae > Helianthus > Helianthus tuberosus. The sequence goes on from JARYGA010058494.1 coordinate 15,032, forward strand.
CTGCCCTGTGGAATCAAAAAACGCCTTCATCTGCCCCGCCATAGCCCCATACCTCGTCGGAAAACCAAACAAAAACCCATCCGCACTCTCCAGATCCCTCACCTCCTTCATCTCCACAATCTTATCATCCTTCGGTGGCGCACGCATCTGCGCCAACACATCCTCCGGCAACGTCTCCGGCACACGGTACAACACCGCCTCCACACCGTCAACGCCGTCAACTCCCGTTTTCATCCTCCGAGCCAGGGTTTCTACGTGACCGTACATTGAATAGAATACGATTAAGATTTTAAGCTTTGTTGCTGGCACAATTTGAGCTTCGGAGGTTTGAGATTCTGCATTGGGAGGTGAACTGACGGTGGCCGGAGCTTCACCGGAGTTGACCGCCGGTGGACGTTTCTTGCTCGGCACGCAACCGCCGCCTTTGCCCATTGGAAGATGGAATTAGTGATGAATTAGTGGAGAAATTGATCTGATTGTGATGAATTTGGATTTGAGTGATGGAGATTAAGGTTTTGGGGGTTTTAGGGTTTTGTGATGTGATTTGGGGATTTTGACTGTTGATGGCGGCATTGGATCCATCATTAAATTTGTATTTGAAGCACGCTTTTGATAATTATGTCGCGCTTGTTTGTTGGTAGAAAAATCCAGTCATCTATCTGCCACTCCATACGTCGTCGTTTTCTGAGACTTTTGAGCTATATGGCTCACATGTAGTAGAAGACCTTTGACCTAATTTAAGTAAAGTTTGAAACACAAAAAACCCCTGTCATAATTATGTAATGTAACTAATCTATACTATATAATAAAAGAAACCTGTTTTGGGTCACTTGTCATTCTCTCATTTAATTGATTAAAATTATTAATAATACTAAAAATAATAATATTTAATCTAAATTAATACAAATTCTTATTATTAATAATATTAATCAAATCTAAAATATAGAAGCGTATCAAATGCACAAAAATAAAAAAAAAAGATATTTTATATTTTTATCGCTTGTATAAAAGCATACATCCAGTCAGTTTTCAAAAAGATATTTTACATTTTTTATTTTGTATTAATTCGTTTTTAAAATATTTGTACACAGAACATATTTTCCAAGGCATTTTATTTTTAATCAACTAAAGCTTCGGTTTTTTATTGATAAAAGTTATTTTTGAGAAAAATATGCTATTTTACATAAGGACATTTCAATCAAGAGCGTTGCCATTAATTTCTACTTCGGTTTGTACGTATATTGAATACTTAAACTTTAAAATACCTATATAATATTATTTAACGAGGGTTTTTTTTTCATATTGTCATTAAGGTTGCAAAATTAATGTTGTTACATATTTGTTGTTTTAATCTTTTTGTTCTTTCTTTATTTTGTATATTGAAATCAAGAGCGTTGCCATTAATTTTTTACGTTATCTCATTGATATATACAACTTAAATCTATATCTATACAACCTGTTTTTGCACACTTGTCATTCTCTCATTTAATTGATTAAAATTATTAATAATACTAAAAATAATAATATTTAATCTAAATTAATTCAAATTCTTATTATTAATAATATTTAATCAAATCTAAAATCTAATCTAATACAAATTTTTATTATCAATAATATTTAATCAAATCTACACTTGTCATTCTCTCATTTAATTGATTAAAATTATTAATAATACTAAAAATAATAATATTTACTCGTGAGAAAGTCGATGATACTGTATGTCTTCTAATTGATGGTTCAAAAGCTTTCATATTTATAAACTTGACAAACATCACAAGTTTTGATCATACATGACACAAAATTTTGTTTGGATATCAGAAAAGCGTCTTAAAATATCGTTTTATAATTGTTAAATTTTCGTTATTAACTATTTGATATTTTATTTACTTAACCCGTGTAATACACGGGGTTATAACCTAGTTCATGGTATATAATATAATATATTGATTTTAACAAACTTGAATGGGTTATCGTGTGTCCTATACATATACTCCCTCCCAAGTTATCGACGAGAAACTCTTTATAATTTGGAGGCTATCTTAGATCTTAACTTGGACGTCTGTGACGCCACAGCTAACCTTGACGATGGGTATATCAAATGTCAGAACCAATAGACGTTTGTCTAATTACGCTCTTCTTGGATCATAGTTTGGTTATGATTTCATATTTAACCTTTCTTGAGGTTAGAAAGAGTTAAGTTGGTAGGGTTTGATTGGTGTTTTTTGCAAACGCCTTATTATATCTTAAACATATTTTATTACGTCATTATTATTATAGAGTAATTTATTTTGATGTTTCTTGCTATCTAGCATTGTTCAAGAGGAAACATGCGAATAGGCTAGATAGATCGTGTGTTGAATATTGTATAGATTAGTGTGAAAACAAACAAGGTGTTGTAATGTAAATGTCACATTCGTGCGGATGGCCGATTCGCACGAATGGACATCACAATAGTCCGAGTCACATTCGGACGAATGAGTGCATTCGTTCGAATGGACCTTATTCATCCCTAATGGTGCATCCGTGATTAAGTCCATTCGCACATGTTGATCCTTGCGAATGGACTATGCCTATAAATAGGGATGAGGTCTCTTCATTTGGACAAGCTTTGGTTCCCAAAGGGGAAATGCTGTCCAATTGGTTTCGCGGGTATGTAACTTCAAAATCATTAAATAGAAACCAGTTTAAATTAACCTGTTCGGTGTCTACTCTACTTCTACTCCTTTCTGATCAATAATATACCACCGAATCGGTTATCTCGGGGCCAAAACTCCGTCAAACCTATCGGATCCTGGACTCTCAATTAGTATCAGAGCAAGGTTACCAATTCAATCGATCTAACAGTTGATTGAATCACCTATGCTTATAAATTTTGGATTTATGGGGAGTTTTGACGTAAAACATCGAATAAACATCAAATTGAAGGTCAATTCACTGATGGATTTTGAAATTGAAGACATCATTAGGTTCGTGATTGATTTTCGCACAATCATGTGAAGTTTCATCATGAAATTCTCAGAAATAAAGATTTTGGATCGAAAAATGTGATTGGGAATGTTCTTGAGAAGGTCAGACATTTTCGAGCGGATGTGCAGGTTCGCACGGATTGGGTATTGTTGGCCCATGTAATCAAACCTAGAAGAATAGATGATACTGAAAGCCAAAAATGGTTCTCAACAGTTGATCCACAATAAGCTTGCATGTTCTAAGTTCCCTCCAATGGCAGTGCTTCTATCAGCTGATAGTTCTAAAGTCTGATCTTCTCAACGTCTGATCATATAAGTATTGCTGATACAAAAACTGAAGACCTAACAACTGTTGATTCAAAGGCCTGATCAACAAATGAAGAAAGCACTGATTGTTACATCAGTACTTAGGCAACAATGGATAGTAATCAGTGTTTAGTATTTCAGTTGTTTCAATGTAACAGTTGTTGTCTAGATCAGTGCTTAGAGGTTGTTAGTCTGTTAGATGTCACTGTCTAGGTGACGTCAGCATTAGATGCTTAGTGGTTAGGATTGTACTATAAATAGAACAATACCTGTACTGTTCTATTAGCTCTCTTTCACCATTCATCTTGTACGAACTAACTGTGAGCTCAGGCTGAGGGGGAGTTTAGTAATACATGCATGCATAGTTGAATCCTTGTAATTCATACAATCATTTGACTAATGAAAATCATGTTTGTTGAAAACTATCTCTCTTTGATTGTGTTATAAAGTTTACCTTCATTTCCGTTGTAATTCATCTCTGATTTACTTCTTTCATTAATCAATTTGTTAAACAAACACAATCAATACAAACTCAGATCCTAACAATTGGTATCAGAGCATAGGACAGTCAAATTCGATCTAACAATCAATTTGACATAAAAGTTCAGCTCAAATCCATTGATACTAAAGTTGTTCGTATCAATTGAAAAACAGAGTAAAGGGTAATCACGTACAAAGTAGATTATTCAAAAACTTTTGTAAAACAACCAAGATGACATCACACTCACAGGACCCTCACAACACTGGAACACTTTTCAAGCCACCTATGCTTGTCAGATCCGAGTACAATATCTGGCAACGTAGAATGGGCCATGTTTTAGCTCAGCAAAACACCGGCTGCTGGAAGTCAATCATCTTTGGACCACACGTTCCAATGGTGCCTACCAAACACATTGTTGGATTTCAAGGTTGTTATGTCATTTACATATTTTTTACATTACAATTTTATGGATAATAATGATACCAACCAAACATATTATGAGATTTAAAAGGAATTCTTTTAAACAAAGGAATCCTTTAAAATTCAGTTCAAATTCCATTTTCAGTTCCAAATCCATTACAACTTTCCATAAAACGAACACTACCTAAGTACTTAGAAAGAGAATTTTGGCTCCTTAAAGATTAAAATACCTTATTTTAAAAGAAAAAAATTTCCTTATCACCTCTGAAGAGACTCGTCTTCAACTTAAACCCCACTATCCCAATAGTAAACAATCTTAGTGTCATAACCTCCGGTTCTTTTTCACACAAATGATAAATAAGATCATAATTCATAAATCCTAACACAAAACTCCAAACAACAACAACAATGGTAGACACTCTCTGTCACACCCCAAACTGATGACGGAAACATCGGGATAAGACGAACAAATCCCTCAAAGCATCATAACACTAATGTGTCAATATAATTTAAATCAATTTCATAAATGGCTAAATTCAAATACATCGTTCCAAACAAAGCAAATTGCAACATAACATGATAAATTATTTATTATTCAAGCGAGTTTCTAGATCCATCCTAACTTGATTTCTTCACCAAATTGACTATCAACTTGCAACATATATTAAAATAAAATCAACAAAAGTTGGTGAGTATACAAGTTTGATACATAGCATAAATAGAATAATTAAATACCCATATCCAACATGAATAACATAATACAAGTTACTAATATGCTGAAATGGTGTCACTATATGTCAAACCCAAGTTTCCAACGCAATTTTGCCTATCCCCAAGACTCAAGGGAGGTTAACGTGCTTGACTTAACAATATCCCAAGACTCAAGGGCGGTGCGTTACTCCTATAGCGCTATAATTGTTAAGGTAGGATAGCAAAGTTAATGAGCATATAGACACGAAGAGTTTACATAGAATATGAGTTTAACAAGCATCAAATTGTTTCATGTTTAAATATGGATAGAGTGTGAATATAACAAGTTTCAAGTGTTGCGTGTTTTTGTATAGAATACATGTTGCATCCAAAGTGTTTAAAATGTAAAAAATGGGATCTAGTATACTCAGTGTGGTTGCGTATAAGAATTCCTTGAATTATCGCACAAGTGAAGATTGAGAAAATCCGAGAGAACGAACAAAACGATTAACCTAGATATGAAGTACCACAAGAGAGGCGATTACTATAAGTTTAAATAAATATCCTAATATTTATGATTTGCATATTAGTTATTTATGTGTTATAATTTAACTCGTTTTTAATATTATAGTTTATAAAATAAAATAAATAAAGAAAAATAAAAGGGTTAAAATAAATTGCTAGTTAATTGTATTCTAAATAAGTTGAGGGATTTTATCATAAAAATGAATTAAAGAGGTTAATTATTGAAGTTTATTATGGATTTATAAGAATTTTGATTAAAAGGAAAGGAAATTATGTTGGTGCATGCGTCTGTCGACTTCGTCTTGTATCGAGTCTTGTACATAGAATGTTAGAACAGTGCACGTAGTTCAAGATTTAAAGGTATTTCGCTTGAATGGAAGGGGTTTCGCTTGAAAGGAACTTGTGCAGTTTCAAGCGAACTCAACATATGTTGTTTCGCTTGAACTGACAAGTAGTCACTTTCAAGCGAACTCAAATGCCTATATATACCATTGAAGCGAATTCATTTGTAAGATTCTTGTTTCCGGTAGCGAAGCTCTGCCGAAGTGTTCTCAGGCTTGTAATCGATCTTAAATCAATATACGAACAGTTGAAAGGGTAAATCTTGCTGAATTGAACTTGATACTTGTGTTTCCGCCACTCGTATTGAGATAAACTCTTCTGATCGACTCGTTTAGGTCTGAAAACGATCCTACAAGTGGTATCAGAGCTCAGGAGGAAGAGTTCATACCAATTCAGTCGCAAATTCTATTTTTCTACACCTTCTTTCAAAATCAAACAAGTTTCCACGGTTAAAAACATCTGATTTTCACACATCATGTGCGTAATACTGTTTTAACAAACCCTAGAAAGTTTCAGAACAAAATTCGACCATTTGATTGACAAATTGGACAAAAATCAGATCGAAAGTATGACATCATGCTGGTTTTGCTTGAATAGTTCTGGTTGAGTTCGCTTGATAGTACACTTTGGGGTTGTTTTCACTTGAGATAGACAGTTCGCTTGAATAAGTTCTGGTTGGTTTCGCTTGAGTGTGCATTTTGTTTTGATTTCGCTTGAGAATTGGAGTTTAGTTCGCTTGAAATAGATATTCGCTTGAAATTTTGGGTTGTTTCGCTTAAGAAAGCTTGTGGTTTCGCTTGAATTTGACAGTTTGTGAATTTGTGTAAACTGAAATATGGAAAACGAGTTTTATAATGCCTTTGCTGGTCCTATGAACATTACTCAGAGTACATTGCTTGAGAATGAAACGGGGAAATCACAAAAACCACCTAAGCTCTTGGATATTGATGATTACAATGGTTGGTCCGAACGTTTTGGCAATTGGGTTGAAGCTTATCATTTGGATGCTTGGGAACACACTGAAGTCCCATATGAAAGGCCCACAAAGAACGGTAATCCGATAATGACAATCAGAGAAATGAGTGCTGAGGAGAAAAAGAAGTATAGAGATGAGAAATTGATGGTGAGTCTGTTACAGCAAGTGATCAAAGAGGACATTCTGATTTTTCTTCAATATGATGGAAGTGCTTACTCAATCTGGAATGAATTGGAAGCAGATATGCTCAAGAACAAGATGTCACTTATGAAGAAAGAATTTGATCTATTCCGTGGTTTGAAATCCGAAAACACCAAGCAGATTATTGAAAGATATTGTAACTTGGTGAGAAATATGACGAAGCTAGGCATCAAAAAGGATACTGATGAGCTGATTGAGAAACTTGCAGATGCGTTACCACATGATATTTGGGGAACATATCTGATGATGATGATGAGAAACAATCGGAAAGAATATAAAAAGTTAACACTGGGTGAGTTCATCAAACATCTGGAAGCTCAAGAGATGGAGCAGAGGAAGATCGCCAGGATGAAGAACTACGATGGAGAACAAGACATTGGCTTGTATTTCAAGAGTGGTGTTAGTGAAAAGACAAACTTTTCTCCAAAGGTTGAAACTGCTTATAACGCAAAAGGTTCTTCTGAAAGTGCATCTCAGGGATCAAGCAGCACAACAGGATTCTCTTCATTTCCAACTTATGATCCACAGTTTTCTACAACAAAGAGTGGCAAAGTTCTTCAATGCAACATTGCCTTAAAACTTGAGAATGATCAGAATTATACTGAGGAAGTTGCAAAGAGTCATATGTCTTTGTTAGTGACAGTGCTTGAATCTTATGGAGGCTTAGTTGCAGGAAGGATCGGGAATCCAATGCTCACTAAAGAGGATTACGATCAAATTGATGCCGAGGAAATGGAATTGATGGATATTAAATGGTGCATGGCCAGTGTGTTGAGACGGGCTGAAAAGTTCAAACAAATTACAGGCAGAGATGATTTTCGCGAGGCTCATGTGTCAACTTTAGGTTTTGATAAGTCTAAAGTTACTTGTTTTCGTTGCAGGGAAAAGGGGCATTTCAAGAGAGAGTGCACAAATCGTGAAGCTAGTGGAGCTCAAAACCCTTTCGGAAACAACGATTACTACAAGAAGGCGATTTATCATCAAGTTTCACAACAGCCATATCAACAACAACAGGCACCGCATCAAGCACAAACTGCACATGGTAGGAAAGTGATTGAAGATTCAAAGAGAGCATGTCTGGTTAATCAGGGCAAGGAAAGTGGTTTTAGTTGGGATAATTACATTCCAACGGATAGTAAAGTATGCTTGGCAGATCAAGAAGATGAAAAATTGCCAGAAGGTTTCAGTTGGGATAATTTTTGCCCAGATAAAGAATTTATGGAAAAAGAGATGTTAAATGCTAAAGCTTTTGTTGCTAATGTTAGAGATGAATATTGGGCAGAAAAATGAGAGAAGCTGAAGAGGAGAAATGGAAAAAAATTTGAAGAAGAGGAAGAGGAAGAAGAAAGGATAAAAGCTGAAGCTGAGAAAGAGAAAAAGAGAAGAGCTGAGATGTTTCAAGTGAGAAGAACAGTCAAAGAAGTTCCAGAATTTGAGATCAAAGCTGATACTGAAGCAGTCAAAGTTCCTGAAAAGTGTTTGAATTGTGATTCTTTGATCATGCAAAACAATGAGCTGCTACACAACATAAAAAGATTGAAAGAATCTTATGATACTTTGAACAGAGAAATTAACAAGTACACTGAGTCAAACAGTGAACAAGCCGTTGTATTGAATACACTCAAAGGAGCTTACATGAGACAGCTTGATGATGTCAATTACTACACAAACAAGTGTGCTGAGCTGGAATTGAAGTTGGCAATACAAAGAATAGAAACTGAAAGAGTCAACAATTTACTGAAAAGTTACTCATGTTCTACTTTTGTTGTTGACAGGATTTATCCAATTGTGGAAAGAATGAAGACTTTTGAAGAAGAGAAAACTTCGGAAGAAAAGAAGTCCGAGACAAAAGAAGAGGATGAAGTAGAAATTTCTGGTAAGAAACCAAGTGTTGTCTACAATAGATGTCCGCCCCCGGTCGAAAATGGATATTCGCCTCGAAATCCAAATTCCGAAAGAGTCAAAAAGGCAATTAACTTACAGTGGGAGTCAGAGTCGTCAGATAATTTGCCAGAAAATATTGATGTTACGTTCACATCGTCTGACACTGATCATGAGTCCGAGTTGTTTAAACGTGTGGTCGATCAGGTGTTAGATAAAGATGACATAGAGGAGTCAAAAAACGGAGTCCAAATCTGAGTCAAAGTCTGAATCCGACAAGTCAAAGTCAACAATCAAAAAGGACAAACGGGTTTATGATAAGGAATTTTTGCTATCAAAATCTAATTTGAATGACGAATTGGTCAAAGTAGCATATACTTTGAAAGATTCTGACAAATTATATTCTGATGAGATTTTTCCAATAAGAGGTGTGAAAACTGAAATGATTAAAAAGGTTTTCAAACTAACAGAAATTAATATTTCTGAAATAAAAGATGCAAATCTTTCTGAAAAACCTAAACCTTACACCTCAAGATATCAACAATGTTTAAACAAGAAAAAGGGTTACAGTTCTGGTTCAGGTTTTCAAAAGAAACCAAACCATAACGGTAATTTCAAAAGGAATGGATTGGGTTTTATTTCACCGAAAAATTATAAAAATGAGAAAACTTATAAACCAAAAACTGTTTTTGTTTCAAGAACAAGTGCTGAGAAAGAACATAAGAGTTCATTCTGGAAGCAGACAAATCAAGAATTTCTTGCAAAGAAGCAAGATGAGATGAAGAAAAGTGTTATTCAGAAGAAGATCGAGATGAGAACTTGTTTTCAATGTAAAACAGTTGGCCAGATTGCCAGAAATTGTCCAAAGACAATACAGACAAAACAGGGAGTCTCTGGTAAATTGAAAGAAAAAGTTGTTGAGAAAACTGAACTTATAACCAGAAAATTTACAGGCTTTGAAAATTCAACTTTTGAAATTGGTGAATGTTCAAAGAATGTGATGAAAAGAAAAGAAAATCTGAAAAACCAAATATGGGTGGTTAAGGGTTCAGGAAACAGTTCTGGTGATGAATCTGATTCCATAAAATCAGAGGAGCCACGTGTTGAAGAAAAAATTAAGAAATTAGTTCCAAAAGTGGATGATGTGAATTTTCCACCTTTGCGGGCTGAAAATTTTAAGAAGAAAATTGGAAACGTTGAAATTTCAAATCAATTTTATTCTGACAAGAAGAAATTTGATGTTGATAAGGCTTTCAACAGAAATGTGAAACACATTTTTGGAAAAATGGTCGATGGTATGGCCAAAGGAGTTAAAGAATTCTATGCTTCCAAAATGAATGTTCACAAGTCTGTTGAAAGTAAAGATGAAGAAGAGGTTGTTACACCCAAGGAAGGTCAGGCTTGGGTGGATATATTTTTTAAACAGTAAAAACCTGACTTGCCGGAGATCCCAAGTTTGTAATCGTGGATCAGGAATCGGCATCCTTCTTAATAATTGTTTGTGTGAATGAATTTTATAATGAAAAATTTTAGCAAGTTATACTGCAGGAATTGCCAGAACTCCCAGGTTGGTAAGTGAGGAGTAGGAATCGGCATTCTGAGAATTCAACCTACATATGGTAGTGGTTGGTAAACCATGTGGTTGAAAAAGAGTTTGTGATAAAAGTGTTAATATCAAGGTCATTAGGTTGAACTTGATTGGATTGATCTTACAAGTGGTAAATCAGGGACATTAAGTTGTATCTGATTTCCTACAAGTGGTTGTGATACAATGTGATGAATCAAAGCCCTAACTTTCAAATGGTAAAATCAATCAACAAAACTAATTTTCCGGAAAAACCATTTGATTAAAATAAACTTAAGTGTTTTGAAATCAATGGGAAAATAGTTTGTTGTAAGGGGGAGTTTTGATTGTTTATGCCAAATGGATGGCGAATTAAAGTGATTTGATATCAGTTGTCAGTTTGTTTGTACAGTTTATTTTCAAATTTCCTAAACCGTGTTTGCATTTTAGGGGGAGTAAGAAATTTCAGAAAATACAAAAATATTTGAAAATTTGAAAAATCCAAAAAGATGAAAAAAATGAAAAATGAGTTTTGTTGTCAAAAAGAGGAAATGATAGTACATCAGTGGATTGTCACGACACGCTAAAGAAATGGAGAGATAAAATGTGATAAACGGTCTCACTAAAGATGTGACGGTAGGCTCAGCTAGACTAGTAGATTTGCGATAACGATACAAACATAAATGAAAAAGCCTAGTTCTAGTGGGAAACATGGTCGAAAGCATAGTACTTAGTTTTGTCCTTCTTGATTGTGTGCCTACTCAGTAATCGCTGATTGTCGAAAGACATAAAACTGGTTAAGTTTGTGAACTTTCACAACTTTGCTAAAAAGTCGCTGTGATTGTGCATTTCATTTTGCAAAGATTTAAACTTGTTTTATTTCTTTATTTTGTTTAAGCATTGGACATCCTCTGCGTATACGTGAGTATCGACCTGGATGTTATTGCCTAAACGTTCTGCTTTATTTTCTTTGGTGTTTCGTTTAAGCTTTGGACCTCCTCTGCATATTCGGAAGTATCGACCTAGTGGTTAAAGCCTAAACAACTTCAACTTGTTTTATTTTCTTATTTTGTTTAAACATTGGACTTTCTCTGCGTATACGGAAGTATCGACCTGATTGTTAATGTTTAAACATTCTGCTTTGTTTTCGCACAAATCACAGTTGATAAAAGTTTAAAGGCATTACTTGAGTCAGTGTATTGCATGATGAGGGGATATGCTGAGATCGTGGGGTCCATAAGAATTTAGTGCAAATTAATATATTTTAACGTATCGTAAGCATTTCGAAAGTTTTTAGATTGAGTTTAAGTGGACAACAATATCGTCAATCTACGTGAATCGTTTAGAGCTTAAAATGTTTAAAGCTTAACGGTGTTGATGATTTGTCTCAAAAACTGATATGATCATCTTTCACAAACTCACAAAAATATTGTCTGTAAATATTTCTTTACTGCATTCTATTATTTTTAAAAATCCAAAAAGATTTTAAGTGTGTTTTAGCATAAATTTTGAAAACTACAAAAAGATTTTCGACAACTGATGTTGGAAAGCTGATTTTCAAAATTCCGAGTGCTAAACATGATGAACAAATTGTTTGGGAGAAAATGTTTGAGATGTTTTTGAAATGAAATGAGAAACTGAGGTTTTAATTGAAAAAATCATTTATTGATTAAATAATTCCTGCAAGTGATAAATTAGATTTGAAAATCTTATCCATAAGAGGTTATCAGAAAACTTATTTTTGGGTAGAGATTTGTGTAGGTTAGACAGGTTATGATATCTGAGATAGATGAATACCAGATTGCAATCCCAGCTTAGTGAGAGGGGGAGTCTGAGGACATCAAGAAAGAGCTCAGAGCTAGGTGGCGATTCTGAAAGAAAGAGAAAGAGATTGATTGTGGATGCTTTCAATGGAGAATCTTTGGAGGGAGAGAGCAGACTGATAAAGACTGAAGGTTTGACAACCGAAGACTCGACACTGAAGACTCGTCAACATTCGAGGGGGAGTCTATTGGTGCATGCGTCTGTCGACTTTGTCTTGTATCGAGTCTTGTACATAGAATGTTAGAACAGTGCACGTAGTTCAAGATTTAAAGGTATTTCGCTTGAATGTAAGGGGTTTCGCTTGAAAGGAACTTGTGCAGTTTCAAGCGAACTCAACATATGTTGTTTCGCTTGAACCGACAAGTAGTCACTTTCAAGCGAACTCAAGTGCCTATATATACCATTGAAGCGAATTCATTTGTAAGATTCTTGTTTCCAGTAGCGAAGCTCTGCCGAAGTGTTCTCAGGCTTGTAATCGATCTTAAATCAATATACGAACAGTTGAAAGGGTGAATCTTGCTGAATTGAACTTGATACTTGTGTTTCCGCCACTCGTATTGAGATAAACTCTTCTGATCGACTCGTTTGGGTCTGAAAACGATCCTACAAATTAAGTATAACTTCTAATTATATGGTTTTAAGGGTTTTTAAAATAAACATAAGTTTTAACAAATAAACCCCCCCCCCCAAAAAAAAAAAAAACAAGCCAAAAACCCGCCCCAAACTGGGTTCGAACTCGGGTCTCCGGGTTACAAGATGTAATCAACACCACAGGACTGTAGTTGATGATGGTGATGAAACTGAGTTGGTATTATATTTATACAAGCTTTACAGTTTAATATGTATTGGTTTTAAGAAAAAGAAAAGGAGGGGCAACGATTTAATAGGGGTACGGGTCGAACCCGTGACCTCTGTGTTATAAATTATCCATATTTATAACCGAATTAAAAATCTTTCAACGATTATTTATTTTGCGAAGTTTTAGAGTTTCAAGGGTTAGGATCTGAATTACATGATGAGCTTTAATCAGTTTAACGAGTATCAAGTGTTGATTAATAAAGAATAAAGAATCAAGAATGCTTGGATAATATATCGTTCAAAATGTGTATTTTGATTACAGTTACACTCAAATTTAACATGAATACACGAACATGATTAAAATAATCTCGTTTTCATTATGATCATTAGTCTTGGATTACAAATTTGAAACGAAATAGAATACAACGAGTGTACAAGTGTCTAAAATGGAAAGTACAACATGACTTCCTAAAATAAGAAAGTTACAAAAATGCGAAGCGTTACAGTCTCCCCTACTTCAGGAGATTTCGTCCTCGAAGTCTTTAAGAGGAAGGCCGAATGAAGAGTTGTGGATACTTGGTCTTCATCTCGCTTTTGAGTTCCCAAGTGAATTCGGCACCACACTTTCCTTCCCAACAAACCTTGACTATGGGAATTTTGCTGTGCCTAAGCTGCTTGGTTCCTAGGTCCATGATTTCGACCGGTTTTTCCACAAAATGAAGAGTCTCGTTTATTTGCAAGTCATCCACAGGAACATGAAGTCCTTCTTCAACCAAACGCTTTTTGAGGTTCGAGACATGAAAAGTTGGATGCACGTTGTTAAGTTCTTGAGGTAAATCGAGTCGATAAGCCACCTTGCCAATCCTCTCGTGTATCTTGAAAGGACCAACATAGCGAGGGGTAATTTTACCCTTTTTACCAAAACGAACCACTCCTTTCCAAGAAGATACTTTGAGTAGCACATGATCTCCAACGTTGAATTACAAGGGTTTACGTCTTTTGTCGGCATAGCTCTTTTGTCGACTTCTAGCCTTGAGTAAGTTGTTGCGGATTTGAAGGATCTTATCCATCGTTTCTTGTATGAGTTCAGGGCCAGTAAATTGTTTATCACCAATCTCATGCCAGCTGATGGGAGATCGGCACTTGCGTCCATACAAAGCTTCGAAAGGAGCCATTTGAATACTGGAGTGATAGCTGTTGTTGTACGATAACTCGATCAATGGTAAATGCACATCCCAACTACCACCAAAGTCGATGATACAAGAATGAAGCATATCCTCTAGGGTTTGGATAGTACGTTCAGTCTATCCATCCGTTTGAGGATGAAAATCCGTACTAAGATTTAAGTGAGAACCCATAGCGGTTTGGAAAGTTAGCCAAAGACGTGAAGCGAAACGACCATCGCGGTCAGAGATGATGTCAAGAGGAATGCCATGACGACAGATGATTTCATTAGTGTAGACTCGAGCAAGTTTCTCAACCTTGAAATCTTCACGAATAGGAAGAAAGGGAGCTGATTTGGTCATGCGGCCAATGATTACCCAGATGCTATCATGACCAAAAGGTGTTCGAGGAAATTTGGTTATGAAGTCCATAACAATGCTATCCCACTTCCAAACAGGGATTTCGGGTTGTTCGAGTAAACTAGAAGGACGCTAATGCTCAGCTTTGACTTTCGAGTAAGTGAGACATTTAGAAATATAAGAGGTGATCCTTCTTCATACCAGGCCACCAATAAGATGTACGAAGATCATGGTACATCTTATCAGCACCAGGATGAATCGAGTATTTTAACTTATGAGCCTCGTTCATGATGAGCTCATGACGATTGTCGCGATCTAGCACCCAGATGCGATCAAGATAGTATTTGTGACAACAGGCACAAAACCAGTAATTTCTGTACAGTCTAATTATTATTAAATATCAGCAATTATGTGCTTAGATGTCAACATTGTCTGATTTCATGCTATACATGTGAATTCATGCATGTTTTATACTTCAAATATTGCTTTGTGCATTACCTTAAGCGTTGCGTTAGAAAGACTAGTAAACTCACCGGTAAGACACACTGTGTCAGTATATCTGCAGAAAGCAGTCTGATAACAGAATTATGGCCTAGAAATAGGTCCAACATCTAAAATACATTAAAACCCAAGTGTGGATACAAGGGTTAACATATAAACTTTCCGAAAGCTAAACTATGCACTATAAAGATACCCGAAACGCACTTTAAATGCAGAATTCAGCATAAATCAACACAATTCAGCTATAATCAGCTTTTAAACACATTAATATCATGTAGAATTTATGTTTTATTGTCCAAAATAACTTACAAAGTGTCAGGAATTAAAACTGCCACAAAAAGTGCTTCATACTTAGTGAAACTGCGCAATTCAGCACTTTAACGAACCGTAATGAACCGGACAATAACCGGGACATCAAAATTTGACTAGAAGTAATGTTTTTATGATATTAAACTAGTATTGGTGCTAGAACACCTTAAACATCATAAAAACACCTAAACATACTTAAACTAACTTAACCCCCCTCGTTTGCACTTTAAACCCCTAAACTACCAAAAAGTTACACTTTACCCCTCTCTCTTTGGACGGTTGGGACAAGGGTCCCACCTTGTGGTTTTATTTGATTTCTTTTGATTCTTTGTTGGGGTATTGTAACACCCCGAAAACGGGTTTGGTAATCAAACTCTGTTCATACTAAAAAAACGGGTAAAGTACCGTTAGCAGTAAAAATAACCCGTTAAATATTTGGATTTAAATAAGAAATCCTAATAATCAAATACAAGCGAATCAAAGAATTTAAGAATTTAGTTTATAAGAGCCCGAGTCAACGGGACTTAAAATACAACGGGTTTTTAACTCCCGGAACCCACTAAGTTAACTAGGTAAAATTAACCTAGTTAGTAATGGGTAATTAAATAATAAAATATGAGTTATAGTTTCATTTATGAATATCTAAACTTGAGGGACCAAAACCGTTAAAAAGGAAACAAGTTTTATTTAATAAAAAAAATAACACACCACACACACAAGGCGTGTGTGTGGATCGATCTCCAGGAGCGACCAGAAGGGTGAAAACCCCTAAAGTGCCAAAATCATCAAATTGAAGGTCAATTCCTGTCCCAAATCGAAATTTGAACGTAGATTCATGATCCTAATCACAAGGGGGTTACAAGGTATGTGAAGTTTGGTGTTAATTCTCTGTTTGAATTTCTCATGAAATTGGGAAATCTGAAAATTTATGTTGCATGTTAGCTATTTGGGTAGAATAAGGTTGATATGGTGTCTAGGAGTAAAACCTAGACAATAACATGTGAAATCATGGCTAAATTCTGAAAAATTTCATGATCACATTGAAGGTGATTCATGGGTTTTGTGAGAAAATGATAAACACTAGGATGTAGAATGCTAATCTAGTTTAAATTGATGCATAGAAACTGATTTCTCAAAATATGATGTGTAGTTCATGAACACTAGACATAGAGGTTTGATTTGTGATGTAAATCTTGGTAAAAATAACTAGTTAGGAACTAGTTAGTAAATATGTAAAATTATGCTCACTAGGTGTTTGTTAAAATGCCTAAATGAAGCTAAAATGTTGAAATTCCATGTGAAATGTGCATTTGAGTATGTTGATAGATCAATTGACGTCTAGGAAGTCAAACTAGCCAACGATTTAATCAAGTGATAAAGTCGACATAAGACCCGTTAGATGGAGTAGTCATAATTGATAATGACTAACCTAACCATCTTATGAATTATGATGATAGTTTGACGCCTAACGAGCTAGGTGGAAGCTTGATGAGTGAACGGGTCAAACGAATCAAGAAAGAAATAAGAAAGCGTATTCGGATGCGAGGTAAGTAAAGCTTACGCCCCTTTTCATTATTTACAAATTACATAATTTGCAAGTATTGTATAGGAATGCTACTAAGTGGTTGGTATAGGATGTTCCGACACGATTCAATGAGATTTGGAACGAGGGGAAAATGATAAGAAATCATGAGTTATGGAAAAGGGGGTAAAATGGTAAGTTAGTCATGTAATGACGAACAAAAAAAAAAACGGTTTTTAAGTAAAACGAGTACAAGGAAAACCGGGATAGGTTTAAAGGGGATGAAATGGTACTTAAATACCATCTCATACGGACAAATGGTCAATTTGACTAAATAGGTCAATTGGTGTGAGTAACGCCATTTGACATTAACAATTGATAATTGCTTGTTGAGTTTTGTAATCACAGGAAATAACATAAACTTGCGTTGCTTTAACTATAAAGATTTAAAGCAAAAGTTAAGTAAACGGGTCAATACTTTGACCCGAGCCAGGTACGTATAATTAAGCTTTTTGGTTAAACATACAATTTTGGTCAAAATATTTAGCAAAAGTCCTTCGTCGTGAAGTGAGGGACTAAAGTTGACCAAAACACCCTTGAAGGGTAAATTGGGCAAACGACCCACAGGGGTCGTTTAGGAACTTGCATAAAGATTATGAAATCATTTGACATGAATAACGGTCGTAGGAATGCACATCCGCGGGTCAAATGCTCAAAAATGATCATTTGCGTAAGATGATCAACCAATGGGTAAAATAGGGAAAAAGGGGTTCATTATGATAATCCACCACAAAATAGTTGTGGTGGAATATTTGTAGTTATTAGATATGGAACTTTTGTAGCGACAAAAGAAGGGCACAAGTTCTAGACTAAAATGCATAACTACCCTTAACGGGTCAAAATATGCATTTAAGCGTAAACGGGATTTTATTATGTAAGGAACCCGTGAATTGAGATTAATGCGATAGGAGATATTGAAATAATGAATCGTATGAGTTTAAAGGTCAAATAAATATGTTGGTGTGATAAAATTATGAACGGGTCAATTTTTTGTAAAAAGGGTAGTAAGCCGGAGACTTAAAAGTCTGGAATTTTGTTAATCTGGATGTCGGATTTTAACTCCATAAGATGGATAATT
>JARYGA010058495.1:0-40050 GCA_030545235.1 Helianthus tuberosus
AGAGCCTTCCAGCTGACTACTCAGGAAGCTGAGCTAATTCCTGATGTGATAGCTGGTACGTTTCTAGTTCACGACGTTTACGCAAAAGTATTATTTGACTCTGGTGCAAACCAAAGTTTTATAAATACCTCATTCTGCCAAGTACTTAATTTACCCTTAATCAAACTTAGGCAGATTTTTACAGTCGAAACAGCAGATGGAAATTCTGTTAAAATAGATAAGGCTGTGCGAGAAATAAAGATAGAACTATTAGGCCATAAATTCTCTGCAAACTTGTTGCCTATGAATCTAGCCGGATTCGATGTGGTGTTAGGAATGGATTGGTTGGTAGCCAACCATGCTCGAATTCTTTGTGATAAGAATTCCATAGAAATTCATACACCCACAGGAGAGTTAGTGGTGATTACAGGAGATCAGCCACGTAAGCCACTAAAGTTCATTTTGGTAATGAAATTGGCCAGTTATTCAAGAAAACAAGAAGTAGTGTATATGATTTCAGTAATCATTAACACGAAAGGTAAGGAATTTAAGGAAATTCCAGTAGTATCGGAATATCCAGAGGTATTCCCAGAAGAACTACCTGGATTACCACCTGATAGGGAAGTCGAATTTAGAATTCATCTAATTCCTGGAACTACACCGATAGCCAAGGCACCCTATCGGTTAGCACCCACCGAAATGTTAGAATTGAAAAAGCAATTAGATGAATTACTAAGCAAAGGATTCATACAATCTAGTTCATCCCCGTGGGGAGCTCCAGTGTTGTTTGTGAAAAAGAAAGATGGTTCGATGCGAATGTGTATCGATTATAGGGAATTGAATAAGGTTACAATTAAGAACCGATACCCATTACCTAGAATTGATGACCCTTTTGATCAACTTCAAGGAGCTAGATACTTTTCTAAGATCGACTTACGCTCTGGATATCATCAATTGAAGGTACAGGAAGAAGACATACCTAAAACTGCTTTTAGGACTAGGTATGGTCATTACGAGTTTACAGTCATGCCCTTTGGGTTAACAAATGCTCCTGCAACATTTATGGACATGATGAATAGAATCTATAAACCGTACTTGGATAAATTTGTAATTTTCTTCATCGACGATATACTAATTTATTCCAAAAGACAGGAGGAACATTGTGAGCACCTGCATGTACTCTTAACCTTGTTAAGAAAGGAGAAGTTTTATGCCAAATTCTCGAAGTGTAAATTTTGGCTACAAGAAGTGTAATTTTTAGGTCATATTGTGAATCATGAAGGTATTCACGTAGATCCTGCTAAGATAGAAGCAATCACCAAATGGAAGGTTCCGCAGTCAGCTATGGAAATTAGAAGTTTTATAGGGTTAGCCGGATATTATAGACGGTTTATTAAGGATTTTTCCAAAATAGCTGTACCATTAACTAAGCTAACCTGTAAAGCAGTTAAGTTTGAATGGGGACCTAAACAAGAAGAAGCTTTTAAGATCTTAAAGCAGAAATTAACCAATGCTCCAATTTTAGCTTTACCAGAAGGAACAGAAGATTTTGAAGTATATTGTGATGCTTCAAAGTTAGGATTAGGATGTGTGTTAATGCAACGAAAGAAGGTAATTGCGTATGCATCAAGGCAATTGAAAAAGCATGAGGAAAATTATACGACTCATGATTTAGAGTTAGGAGCCATAATTTTTTCCCTTAAGATTTGGAGACACTATCTGTATGGAAGTAAGTTTACTATCTATACAGATCATAAAAGTTTAAGATATATATTTGGGCAAAAAGAATTAAACATGAGACAAAGAAGGTGGATGGAAATTTTAAGCGACTACGACTGTGATATTCAGTATCACGAAGGAAAAGCAAACATAGTTGCTGATGCTTTAAGTCGTAAGTATCATGAAAAGCAAAAGCGAGTTCGTGCTCTTAGATTAAATCTACAGTTAGATTTAATGGAACAATTAAAGGATGTTCAGGAAACAGCAATCCAGGATGTTGCTGAAGGAATGAAAGGACGGATAAAAGAATTAGAGCAAGGAGCGGATGGAATTTGGAGATTCCATAAAAGAAGGATTTGGGTACCTAAGCAAGGAGAATTAAGAAATAATATTTTAGAGGAAGCCCATAAATCTAGGTATACCATGCATCCTGGTAACAATAAGATGTACCAAGATTTAAGGAATAACTTCTGGTGGATAGGAATGAAAAAGGACATAGCTAGATATGTTTCTGAGTGTCTAACTTGTTCACAAGTTAAGGCAGAACACCAGAAACCTTCAGGTCTACTACAACAATTAGAAATGCCTGTATGGAAATGGGAACTCATAACAATGGATTTTGTTACTAAGTTACCCAAAACCAGAAAAGGTAATGATGCGATTTGGGTAGTTGTGGATCGATTAACCAAATCTGCTCATTTTCTATCCATGAAAGAAACCTTTAGCATGGAAAGGTTAGCCAAGTTGTTTGTAGATAAAGTCGTATCTTTACATGGAGTTCCACTCTCCATTGTATCGGATAGGGATAGTCATTTCACTTCCCATTTTTGGAAAAGTTTCCAAGAAGCAATGGGAACCCGACTAAATTTAAGTACTGCATACCATCCTCAAACAGATGGACAAAGTGAAAGGACGATCCAAACTTTGGAAGACATGCTTAGGGCATGTGTGATCGATTTTGGTGGAAATCGGGACAATCATTTACCCTTAATTGAATTCTCCTATAACAATAGTTATCATTCAAGCATCGAAGCTGCCCCATTCGAAGCTCTGTATGGATGTAAGTGTAGAACTCCAGTGTGTTGGGCAGAGGTAGGAGAAAGTCAATTGTCAGGTCCTGAAATTGTGCAAGAAACTACCGACAAAATCACTCAGATCAAGGAAAGACTGAAAACGGCTAGAGATCGCCAGAAGAGTTATGTAGACAATAGGCGTAAGCCGTTAGAATTTCAAATCGGAGACAAGGTTCTCTTAAAAGTTTCTCCTTGGAAAGGAGTTGTTCGATTTGGTAATAAAGGAAAGTTAAGTCCAAGATACGTAGGACCATTCCCAGTAGTCCAACGTATAGGACTAGTTGCTTATCGTTTGCAACTACCAGAGGAGCTAGCCGGAGTACATGACGTATTTCATGTATCCAATCTCAAGAAATGTTTATCTGACGAATCCTTGGTAGTTCCTCTTCAAGATATAGAGGTAAACGAGTCGTCCACGTGATGCACACAGACGACACTGCAGGTAAGCTTGGTGAGGTGCATTACATTTGTTGCACATAAGCACATACCGGCATTAGGTTTCCTTACAAGAGGTTGAGCAGCAGCAGGATTTGTAACAACTTTGCATTGGATTGCAAAGTGGTACATGTTAATCAAATATCCCCCATCGTCCACTGTGGGTACATTTGAAATAGAGTATCTGATTCGGATGATGACGGTTGCATTGATTGCTCTAAGGAGCGGTTCCCTTGCATGTCTTCATCACTGAGACGAGTCACGGTGATAGCTAAATCAACAGCCTTCTGGTAGTACGACGCCTAATTGATGGACAATTGTAGCACCTAGTTCGGACATTGTTAGTGCGATGAAGAGGCACCTTGAAGAAAATGGGAGACATGGGAGGAAACAAGGGAAATGAAAATAGAATAACAATGCATAAAATTGCGATCATTTGTTTGTTACCTAAGGCAAACAAATGAGGCGGTGACTAATAAAAGTAAATGGGTTGATATAATGTATCGCGGAGACATGCTTGCCTATAAGTGGACACTCACCCCAAGAGTTCCCAGGTAAGAGTGACTGGTCCGATACTGCGGATTTGTACGAACACTCTAGCCTTAGACAGAATACTCAGGGTACAGGCATCCACCCTTCCAGTTTGCACGTGTTCACATTATTTAGATCAAACTTTGATGGGATTTTGAAAACTTTGAAGGTTCAAAACCATATAATAAATCATCCTAGAACAGATGATTAGTTTTCAAAGCGGATTCAAAATTTGTGCTCTTATTGTGGTTGTCACCTAAGGATAAGTGACGGTATTGTTTTAAGACTAAACACGAGATAACTCGCGTTAGGGTCCTAGGAAGGATATAGTCTAGGTCAAAGCATCACTAATAACCTAATTCCCTATAACCATTGGCTCTGATACCAACTTTTCTGTCACACCCCTACCACGTAAAACAACAAAACGTGGTGGAAACATCGGGGAGTGTTGTAACAGAATCATTGTTTCACAACCATGGATCAAATAATTTTGTTTTATTGAATCATTGAAATCTTTGTTCTATTACAAATCAGATAAATATAAATATTGTCTTTCAAATTTTAAAGTCGCTAAGGCACAGGTCCATCCTAAGTGTAGTATGTATCAGCAATCGTCATAAAGCAGCACCTGAAACATGTGTAAAAATAGGTACGTCAGCATAAAAATGCCTGTGAGATACATAGGTTTTATTGTAATTAGGATTCATGACTTATGAGTTTAAAGAAAACGTTTTAATAAAAGTAGTCATGATCCTTGTAAAAGGTTTTCTTTTATAAATCATTTATAAGAAATCAGATGGTATAAAATAATAATACATAGAAAATTTAATAACTAAGTAAAATGAGTTTGTATAAAATATATTGTTTGAAAAACAATATTTTTATAAAAAGGTTTATAGCATATATAAAAATATACTTTGTTTTAAGAAAGTCCAATAAGTAATATATTAAATTATATTTCAGTTCCCATGTCGTTAACCCAAGTGTACTAAATAACGCCACGGTATGTAATGTGATGAAAACACTTATATATAAGAAGTACCAGCGGCGTATCTACCATGTTTTCATCATATTACACCCGTCCCGTTATCTAAACACTAACCCAAAACCCAATCGTTAGACACATAGTATGTTAAATATACCTTAGTTGTTTAAAATAATAATTTTCAGTAGTATATCAAAAGTATACTTTGGATTTATAAATAACATATTAAACTGTGTTTTGGATTACAAATAACATATTAAACTATGTTTTGGATTACAAATAACATACTAAACTATGTTTTGGATTACAAATAACATATTAAACTATGTTTTAGATTTTTAACAAAATTTATGTTGGTTTTGTACGATATCACATATGAGAGCATATCAAACTATACTTTTGGGAGTATAACTAAATATACAAAAATAATGTGATTTAAGAATTCATTCAGACCTAGTGCATCAAAATACACCTGTGAGACTATAGAGATGCCACAAAGGCAATCCCTATTTGGATGGAGAAACAAATTGGTTTCAGACATTCCATGACAACAGGAATGGGGTGTCAAATCCTATAGCGCTATATCATACTACCAATCGGCCTGGTGAACAAAATAAGTACTATTCCAAACATTTATTTTATAATCTTTGAAAAATTAGAGTTTAAGTCATAAATAATCATTCAGTTTGTAAAAAGATAAGTACAAATATGTATAATCAATTATACTTATGAAAACATGAAAATAACAGATAGGTACACATGCTTCACCCCAAAACAGTTTGAAAACAGTAAAAGAGGGGACTATATACTCACTTGAGAGTGCTTAGAAGTCTTGAACAACTACCAAGCAAGCTAGAGGAGTCCTAGAAATCAAACGGTACCTAATGTAGGTAACTACATAAATAAACCAGACCTAATTCGGAAGATCGGATAGGATGATGTTTCGTAAACCAAATGAGTATAGGAACTCATATAATATGGTCTAACAAAGCCTACATCCTAAAAGGAAACCTATCCTAAGTGCTTACGACGCATCACGACCCGTTTAGGTAGCTTATGCTACTTTAACGCATCGTTCGCGTATAACGCGTTCAGACTGCCTAACTAGTCCTATGACAAGTATTATATGCCCTAACATACTTAATTATGTTACATAATCAGTTAAGTGACAAAAGTTTTGGTTACATATGCTTAAATATCAATTATGCATAAAAAGGGTATTTTGGTAATCTTCCTAAGGCATATAAAGTACCTATCATACAACTACTTAAACGAAGTGACCATAAGGTATAACCTCGGAAGGTTATTCCCTATACAACTATGGTCACCTAATGTGTTTGGTCGGATCCTAAAGATCGACCAAACGGGTCTAGTTTGTAAGTCTAAGCGGTTGTTTAGACCGCTTGACTTACGACTCTATATAAGCACTAAACTTAAAGTGACGAGCTAAACATGCTAAAACATGTTTAGTTAAGTTAGAAAACAGGTTTGGTATCAAAATAAACGGTTTTGATACCTAAGAGTAGTTTGGTTACAAAATACGCATAAACACGCATTTTGGCCGAAACTACGACTCGTCACTACACCTAAACAACGTGGTAATCAGTAGGTATAGTCACTAGGGACTATAACCATCGTGATTACGCTCACGTTGCGAAGTTCAAATGAACTTCTCATTGACCATAGACTGGTCAATGCAGAAAGTTAAACAAAGTTTGACTTTTAAGCTAGAAAGCGATAAAAGAACGAAAGAGGACTTACAAAGGGTCCAAATAGATTTGGTTCCAAGTATTCTCAGGTAGGTAGTGAATAATCACAACCACTTAGAGAAAACTCAGACCAAATGTGCAGAAAATGAATGAGGGACATGGCCTTATATAGTTTTTCGAAAACCGTTAGGATCATTTCTTGGAGAAGAGGGAATGATCTTGGCCATACAATTTTCAAAGAAAGATTGGGGGACTTGTTCTCCACACAAAACAGCCCATAGCATGAAAAACCATGGATCAAAACCATTGGAACAAGAGGAAATGACCAGATTCAATGTTTCTGCAACTCTGATGTGCTGGGCACTGCTTACGGACCGTAAGCAAAGGTCCATATGGACCGTAAGGGACCTGCAGACCAGCAACTTAAAAAAATGACAGATTTAGCCCCTGAAGCCCCAAACTTGGTTTTCGATGCATTTTTGACACGTTTAGACCCCGTTAACCCCATTTCAAAGCTATAAAATGAAGTTAAAGTATAGGGAACTTAAAATGTGCTCAAAAATATCTCGGATGTCGGCTCGTTTGGTCGTACGGTTGCGTTGTTCGGTTAATTACGATAGAAGTCGAAACGAACGCAAAAACGATCCAAATTATGCGACGAATTAAATTTTATCATGCCAATCACTAAAATAAAATATTTTAATGATTATATAAATTTGTGGATGTCCGGATGTATTCAGAACGCAAGATATGCGCGAAAATGCAAACTTATGCACTTTTTGACGCTTTTAGTCCCTGAATGACCAAAAGTTTATTTTTGCGCACCAAACACCTCAAAGTCTATTTATAAGCTATGTAAAGGATATTTAGGGCATATTTAACTTATGATCAAGTTCCGAAAGGTTCGTTACTATACAAATCGGTATAGTTTCGCAGTTTGACACAATTAGTCCCTGCGATCGAACAAACTTGATTTCAACACACCAAACCATCCAAAACTTATTTCTAAGTTATGTGGAGGTTATTTAAGGTATGTTAAGCCTATTTCACTATTCTGGAGTGTTCGTTTCATTTAACTGGTTATATTTACGCATCAGAGCGCGTATAACCCTCCAGAAAGCGATTTAAAGCTTGAAATCGAACAAGAGTTGATATGTGCAAACGATACACATATTTTTACAAATCCCAAGTATGAAATACAATATTTCATTGTTTTGGCATTTGTTTGATGGTTGAAGTGACACAGGTGTCACATCGAAAAACAAACACAAAAACGAAAGTAGACTGCTCTAAAGTCGAAATTTCAATTATTATAGCGAGGCGCTGCTACGATATATGGTATTAACTCAATCGCTGCTACGATTCAATGTCCGATCGATTGAAACTATCCAATGGATGTTTAAGTGCTGCCCACATTAGGGTTATGCTTTGTCATTCGTCGTGAATTCGATGGATGTTTAAGTATCGCACTTTGTCATTCGTTGTCAGGGTTTAATCTCGTGAGTTATCGTAAATGTTGTATTAGTTACTGTCCTAGTTCGTGTGCATGTTATTTAAATTAGGTTACAAAGGCTAATCAGTAGGCTAAACTCTGCCCGTATAAATCTGCAATGTGAGTTATTCTCTTTTATTAAAAGTATTTTACAATACTCCATTTTTAAATGTTATAATTACAGGGAGTAAGTCGTGGTTATCTTAATCACTGGCTAGTGGGGTATTGTGCACATTACTAATTTCTCACGGGTTAGGCTAATAAATCCTAACAGTGATAAATGTCACTACTTGGGGAAAGACCCAATAGTGGTATGACCATCATCACAAGGTGACAAGGCGCCAGATAAAAATAAGATAGAAGTCATTGTAATCGCTCTTATGCTGTAATTTATAACCATGTGTCGTTTTATCAAATTTGAATAACTCGCCAGCATTTCCCCGCTGATAAAATATTTTTAAAACATGTTTCAGGCGACCTGCTGTAAATCAAGGAAAACGTGCTACGGAGCACTAACAAGCTTGAAGAGGTGGCTCAGTTAAAATGAATAAACATGTTTTAATAAATCAGGGAATTTACTTGTGAAATTCCTCTATTGTAAAATAACGGGGTTTATCCCAAGTGATGAAATAAAATAATGGGGTATTTTGAGTTTTAAAAAGATCCTAATAAAATCTTCTGCTGTCGCATCATAGATACCACGGGTTCCTGTCCCGCGGCTCCTGACCGGGTCAAACCGGGACTGGGGCCGTGACATTTCTGAACAAATTCTCTTTTCTTCTTCAGAAGATGTTCCTGATACAAAAACAACTTTCGATTTAAAATCTTTAACATATTTTTCATTTTCTTTTGGAATAAAACCTAATCCTTTCTTTTTGAAATTATTTTTGTGATTTGGTTTCTTATGGTGATTTGGACCAAAACCTTTTTTTCTTGTTTAACCTTTGTTGAACTCTTGAAGTGTATTGTTTAGGTTTTTCAGAAAGATTTTTATCTTTTATTTCAGAAATATTAATTTCTGTTAATTTGAAAACCTTTTTAATCTGTTCAGTTTGTACACTTCTTTTTGGAAATTCTTCATCATAATATAATTTGTTGGAGTCATTCAAAGTATATGCTACTTTGAATGTTTCGTCAATCAAATTATTTTTTGATATCAGAAAATCATTATTGTAAACCCTTTTTCCCTTTTCAACTGTTGGACTTGAAGTGTCAGACTTTGACATTGGCTTTGACTCCTCGGTTTCATCTTTATCTAACACATGATCCACCACTTTCTTAATCAAATTAGATTGTTGATCAGTGTCAGATGCAGTGAATATGATGTCAATATTATCTGGCAATCCATCTTAAGGTTCAGATTCCCACTTTAAATTGGTTGCCTTTTTTACTCTTTCTGAATTAGGATTTCGTGGAGAATATCCTTCTTCAAGCGGAGGTGGACACTTTGTATAATTGTTACTATGTTTCTTACCAGTATTCTTTATTTCAGATTTCTTCTCTTCAAATGCTTCCATGCCTTCTACTGTAGGGTAAATCCTATCAATCACGTAAGAAGCACATGAATAACTTTTCAATAACCTGTTTACCCTCTCGGTTTCTATCCTCTAAGTTTCCAATTTTTGTTCAAGTTCAGCACATTTCTCAATGTACTGATTGATGATTTTCTGCTTCATCATGAACGCTCCATTGAGTGTCTTCATAGCTATCTCTTGTTCATTGCTTGACTTGCTATATTGATTCATAGCTTTGTTTAAAACATCATAAGATTCTTTCAGTCTATTCATGTTATGAATCAATTTGTTGTTGTGCCTTTTCACAGTATCACAATTTTCACACTTCTCACGTATCTTTTCAGTATCTGCTTCCTTCTCAACCTTGATAGCAGGAATTTCTTTAACTTGCTTCTTTATTACTCGAACATTTTCCTCAGGTTTGACCTTTTCTTCAACATTTGCTGCCTTATGATTCTTCTTTTTCGCAACTTGTCTTTCTTTAATCTCTTCCATTTTACCTGCAAAATACAAATTATACCTAACAGGTGAAAGTTCTCTTTTATAATATTCAAGTTTTCGAATTTCTTCACTGTCATCATCACTCTCTTCATCTGATGAGTGATCAAAGATTGGTGCTTTTTCTGAAGCCTCTTTTGTTGAAACTGGTTCTTCTTCTTTCTTTTTAGGACTGAATTGCTGAGATTCGTAATAAGCATACACTATTTCATCTTCAGCAGTTGAATCTTCAAAAATTTGAGCAACAAATGCTTTAGAATCTGAAGTTCTGTTAGGATCATAATGATCCCAATTAAAACCTTCTGGAATTCTTTCATCTTCTTGACGAACTAGATAAGCTTTCTTTGATGGCTCTTCGATCAGATCCTTCCTAGCATGTGAAGTTTGTGGCGATTGTTGTTGATGCGGCTGTAGAGCAACTTGATGATAAATCTCTTTTCGATGATAATCATTGTTGCCGAATGGATTTTGAGCTCCACTTGCTTCGCGATTTGTGCATTCTCGCTTAAAGTGCCCCTTCTCCCTGCAACAAAAACAAGTAACTTTAGATTTATCAAAACCTAAAGGTGAAGTTCCAGCATCACGGAAATCATCTCTTTTAGTGATCTGTTTAAACTTCTCAGCTCTTCTCAACACACTAGCCATACACCACTTTATATCCAACAGTTCCATCTCTTCAGCATCAATCTGATCATAATCCTTTTTGGTCAACATTGGATTAGCAATCCTTCCGGCTACCAAACTTTCATAAGACTCTAATACGGTCACCAATAAAGACATATGACCTTTGGCAACCTCTTCCGAGAAATTCTGACCATTCTGAAGATGTAATGCAATGTTGCATTGTAGTACTTGGCCATTATTGTTGTATGAGCTTTGCGGTTTAGAATTGGTTGCTGAAAAATTTGGATCAAATGATGGATATGAAGAGAATCCAGTATTGTTGTTTGATCCTTGAGATGACCCTCCAGAAGAACTGTTTGCGTTAAATGCAGTTTCGATCTTTGGTGCAATGTTGGTCTTATCAATCGTACTTCCTTTGTAGTACAGACCAATGTCCTGTTCACCATTAGAATTCTTCATTTTCGACATCTTCCGTTGTTCCATCTCTTGAACTTCGAGTTTTTCAATAAACTTGCTTAGCGATAGATTCGCAAATTCTCCATTATTCTTCAAAATCATAAGATACGTGCCCCAAACATCTTGTGGCAACGCATCGGACAACTTTTCCACCCATTCTTCTCTATCTTTCTTGATATCCAATCGCTTCATGTTAACCACCAAATTGCAATATCTTTCTATAATCATTTTGGTGTTTTCAGTTTTCAATCCATGAAATAGATCAAATTCTTTCTTCAAAAGCGATTTTTTGTTCTTGATCATGTCTAAACTTCCAACAAACTTCGTTTTTAGTGCTTTCCACATAGAGTGTGCACTTCCGTTGTGTTGCAATAAGATCAAGATGTCTTCCTTAATGGCTTGTTGCAATATACTGATCATCATCTTTTCACTTTTGTATTTCTTTTTCTCTTTTTCATCTAAATCTTTAATAGCAACAATCTCTCCGTATTCATCAATCGGTCTAACATATCGTTCTTCAACACATTCCCACGCCTCTAAGTGATTCAACCCAATTTTCGAAACATTCCTCCCATCTACTATACTCCTCAATATTCATGAGCTTAGGCGGTTTTTGCATGGTGCCCATTTCATTCTCTAAGTTCACGTTCTGAGCCATAGTGATCGGGGTAGCAAATGCGTTGTAAAATTCAGAATCTATGTTTCGGTTTTAAAAATTCACAATGACAGAATTTCAAACGATCTGGTAATATTAGTTCAAACGTCCTGAAAGTTGGCACAATCTGAATTTGGTGCGACCTGAGATTGGTACAACCTAGATTTGGTACGACCTGAACTCAAAGTAATTCAAACAAGTTAAATTTCGTGCGGTCTGGAGACGTTACAAACAATCTGGACACAAACCGTACGACCTGACCCAAACGATCTGGAAAGTTGAAGCTATCTGATCAACTCGTGCGAGCTGGAAAAATTCCAAACGAGCTGAATTATCACACCGTGCGATCTGACAAGATTTCTTTCAAACGGCCTGAACAACCTCGTGAAATGATTCAAAGTATCTTGGGCCGAGAGCTATTATATTTCACATGGGCTGATGTTATCAAAACACATAAACTACTGACAATTCACATGCAAGTCTACAAATCCAAATCAAATGGCCGACAAGCTATTTTAATACTATTATGTAATTGGACCTCAACTTGTTATTCTTGAACACACATGGGTCACTTAATTGTTATCATTTATTAAGCATATGGACAAATCAGACTTTTAGAAATGAAATCAGTTAAATAATTGGGCCGATAAAAGAATTCACTTTAAATGAACCCGTGCGACCTGATAAGTTTTCAAACGATCTGATCTGGTCGTGCGACTTGGCTGATCTGCTCGTGCGACCTGAAGAACTTTTCGAACGATCTGAAGATATTCACGCGATTTGGTCCAAAATTCAAACGATTTGAATGAATATCCACCTCGTTTGAGAATTCTAAGTCCAAAAGTTAATGATTTTGTCAATTTTTATCAAGTTTTAGGTTGAATTTGGTTCTGATTTGTTCACGGATTGATTAAAACAATGTTTTACGTGTTATATCACAAAATCAGGTCATTTTAGCCGTGAAAACGTTCTGATTTTGAAGAAAAGTGTAGAAAAGTGAGAAGAAATGAGTAGAAATCAGATTTATCCGTGAAAACAAGCTGAAATGGTAAGAACTCTTCCTCCTGAGCTCTGATACCACTTGTAGGATCGGGATTCGATCAAACGAGTCGTTCAGAAGAGATCTCGATCAATACGAAAGGCGGAATCAGACGTATTAATGTTATAGCAGCTAGATTTACACTTAGAATCACTTTAACTGTCGATTTTATTGATTTGATAGTGTTTAAAGATCGTACGACACTTTGGCAGCACTTCATCTCTGGAATCAGAATGTTACAAATGAAGACCTTGACTCTCCTATTTATAGGAATGCTAGACCCCATGAACCATTTCATGCTTTCTGGCCAGACCCTATGAACTGTTTCATGATTTCTGGTCTATCTATTCTAGTTTACATGACTCGATACAAGACATAAGACGAAGTCAACAGACATATGCACTAACAAATCTTTCAAACTCTCAAGCGTATGCTTTGCAATGCCCCCGTGCTCGCATTACCCGATGGAAGCGACGACTTTGTAGTCTATTGCGATGCCTCTAACCTCAGTCTTGTTTGTGTTCTTATGCAACATGACAAGGTTATCGCGTACACCTCTGGGAAACGTTTCAATCCGCTCTTGGTACTACCCTTAATCTCAATACCGATTTCCATCCCCAGACCGACGGTCAGACTGAACGCACGATTCGCACCCTTGAAGACATGCTTCGCTCGTGTGTTATAGATTTTAGTGGTAATTGGTATTCGCATTTACCTTTAGTTGAATTCTCACATAACAACAGTTATCACTCTAGCATTGAAATGGCACCATTTGAGGCATTATATGGAAGAAAATGTCGATCGCCTATTGTATGGCACAAGATCAGAGATGCGCAAATTACCGTTCCTGAGTTATTGCAAGAAACGACTGACAAGATCCTCCAGATACGAGACAACCTCTTGAAAGCTCGGAGTCGTCAAAAGAGTTACGCCGATAAACGCCTCAAGCCCATTGAATTTAACATTGGTGATCACGTACTCCTAAAGGTTTCACCTTGGAAGGGTGAGATCTGATTCGGCAAGAAAAGAAAGCTAGTTCCTCGATATGTTGGACCCTTTAAGATTTTGGAGAGAATTGGAAAAGTGGCCTACATACTCGAACTATCGGAGGAACTCAACAACGTCCATCCGACTGTCCACGTCTCGAACCTCAAAAAGTGTCTAGCCAAGCAGAATTTACATATCCCTCTTGAGGATCTACAAGTGGATGAAACATTACACTTCGTGGAAAAGCCAATTGAGATCATGGACCGAGAGACCAAGAAACTCCGACGCTAACGCATTCCCATAGTGAAGGCTCGCTGGGAGGGCAAACGCGGTGCCGAGTTCACTTGGGAACTCGAGAGTGATATGAAGGCTAAATATCCACAACTATTCATTACGCCTACGCCTTAATTTCGGGACGAAATTCTCTAAAGTAGGGGAGAATGTAACAACCCGACTTTCCGAAGTCAAAGTACAAGTCAAAGTGAAAGTCAGGTTGTTATTCAGATCTGTCTCTTCATGCTTAATTATTTCCTTGTACTCTCGAAACTCGATAATCGCTACGATAGTTGACGGTACTTTAGACTACGAGTTATTATTATGTGATGTAACAATGCGATAAACGCAACTAAACGCTACTATTACTAGACGCAATCACATCGCTATCGCATCGCAATTTGAAACGCAACTATTGGTATTTGTACTATGTGTTATTATGTGCCTTACTTGTTTGTGTCGATGATATGTTTTGGGATTTTATACGCAAACGCAGTCGCAACTCTATCGCAATGAAATCTCATCGCAAACTCGAAACACAGACTTACTTTATGCTTTTGTTAGGAGTTATGTTATTTGTGTAACTATTGTTTAATACTATCGCATCTCTTACCCGCAACTCGCTTAAACGCAACGCAACGCTTAACATATGAAACGAAAGTCAGAAAACTAACCCGCACGAGCCAACCGATCGAACGACCATCCGATCGAAAGGCCGTCCGACCCATCCAACTTTCCACCGCTTTTCACCCTTTCACCTATAAATACCGCCTTGTCACATCAATTGTTCATTGATGTGACAACTCCGTCCGACCCACGCACTCCCAAGCCCTTTTCTCTCGATTCCTCGCGATTCTTGTAAGTTTCCTTCCCTAATCTTGTACTTCCATCTTCCTTGCACACTTTTTGATCATCTTCTCCATCAAATCTTACATTTTCACCATGAAATCACAAGATTCAGGCTGTTTTAAGGTGACGTCACCTTGGGTTCTTACGAACACTGTTGAATGACCTATATCACCAAGAACGGTCCGGATCTAAAGGAATTTGTACATACTTTTACACTAATTTTGACTAAATCTAAACGCTTAACAACTGTTTCAAACCTTTCTTCAACATTCTTCACTTTTTACTCGAAAATCGATGGAATCCAGACTCGTTTAGGGTTCCTACTCGTACTCTAGTTGAGAACCGGTCTGAGAACGGATTTCCATTGGAGAAGACGACCGATTCACGGGTTGAACATGAACCTTCATTTTGAACAGTTGTGTCTGATCGAACGGGGTGATTCCCATCCAATCGACTGAGCTGGACTTGGTACGGTTTCCATTGTTTGACACGTCATCATGCCGTCTCCGTTAAAACTTTTAAATTAGAAAACTTTACGGAGATTTTCAAAACATCAGTTAGCCGAACGGATAGCCGTCCAATCAGACGACCATCCGATCGAACGACTATTCGACCAGGTGACTTTACAAAGTCACAATTAAACAATTTTCCAAAACTTCAACGAATATCAGCTTTTCAAACGAATAGCCATCCGATCGAACGGCCATCCGTCCGGATGACCATCCAATCGAATGACTTCATTTATACTACAACAAAAACTTCTAAAGTTCAAACATTTTACAGACCCACTCACTCAGGTCATCCGATGAACCCACCATTCGATCCAACGCACCGATTTACACACTGTTCAACGTTTACACTATCGTTCTCTAATTAGCCTAACCTCCAGCGCTCCCTTCAATCCAAGGCAGTGTTTATTTATTAAACACATACTGTGAGTATACTCGATCCCTTTTTGCTTAACGCACATTTGGGTGTTACATACGTTACTTATATCAAATCACATCTACACACAACGCAAACACTTTTATACGCTAACCGCTCTCGCATGTTATACGTGTTTCGATGAATGCTTGTATATTATGTTTACACAGTGATTGTTGCCTGGCACCTTAGCAATGATAGTACTATAGTTTGGACTCAGAACCTGTCGTGGATAGGGGTTGTTAAGGGTTTTACAACTAGCAGTCATGTCGGTTGCATATTTCATTGTCGATAGCTTACGTGCTTCACATTTCTACGTGTTACATGCTGGTTATGCGTAAATCGTTTTTCGCTAATATATGCTATTAAACTTGTATGCTCACCTTTACACTATGTGTATTGACTTTATTTTAACGTATGTGACAGGTGTCTAGGATGCTATGTTTGCTGATCTTTTATGGAATCAAACTAGGTGGTCTAGAAACTACATTAAATAAATCTGAGTTGTTGGAACAATTATTTATCTTTGAGACAAATGTATGTAATAACTATTTATGCTTTATATGTTTATGGTATGGGACGTGAACGTTAAATATATTGTCACTAATAGTGTTATGGATTCTCTTGGACAATCTGTTTCGCTCAGTGCCGCGCCCCAATGATTCCGCCATCGGTTGGGGTGTGACATACTGCATGCTTTGCAGGTACTCAGTGATGGAAAGGAGATTGCAGCTTGGAAGCGTAGTGGTCGTATGAGCCCATGTTGGGTTCCTTTATTAATAATTAAGAACTTTTGGTTGAACTGTTTAAATTATGCTTCCACCATTATCTTTAACATTGTTTAAAAAACTTTGGACTTGGACATTATTAGTCACTAATCATATATTTGATAAAACTGCTTTATTACTATGACTATTCAGTATGATTGGTGACCGGATCCTGGTTGGTCACACACCTCGTGGTAGTACTCCGCATGTGAAAATTTGAGGGTGTGACAGATTGGTATCTGAGCAATTTATAACAACCCTCCTGAAATTTTTCTGACGCCCTAATATATTTTAAAATACCCTAATATGTCTTAAAATACACCCCGTATGTGAAAACCGAGCCCAAAATATGAAATGTCATTAAAAATAGTTAAAAAAACAAAATTTTTGGTGCGCTCGCGGGCCGTGTAGCCCTTGGCTACATCTTACGCGGGCCACGACAGCTATGAGGCCAGATTGCACCCGGTTGTGACACGTGTCAAACGCGTGTTGAACCTAGTTCGTGACCCGGATTACCTACGCCTAGACCCCCCTAGTACGCGGGCCGCGTAAGCTTACCTTACGCTGGCCGCGAGAGAACCAAATTTCAGCCCTATATAAGAAGGCATCGGGCCTTCAGTGAAACTCGCTCAAATCTTTTCTTTCTAAACGAAATTCTACGTAGTATAAGTAATACTCGGGTATTATATCCCCCTAATTAACGAAGTTCTGCTCCATTGTAAGTATTATAACCCCAGTTACGTATTACATACGCTGCCCGATTGATCCAGGGTTCCGTAACACCTGTCGTGGTTCTGCCCGACGTAGTTGTTGGAATACCGTCTCAGGGAGGGTATCGTTAATATAAATAAAGGGTTATTATACTAACATATGTACATTTGTGTAAATTATAGATTAACACCAGGAAACCCTTAAGCGAAGTCTAAGACAGCAATGTGAGTTTATCTGCTTTTTGTAAACCTTTTTGTAATATGTTTTACAAAACCTTAAATGTTTTACAATGTAATTAAGCAGTGATTAAGTCTTTGTAGTTCTTCAATTACTGTCGGTATGTTGGGGTTTTGTATACAAAATGTGGAACACGTTACAATTGGACAACGAGTTAGCCAATGTGTAATATGACCCACCAGTCAGGATTGACAGTACTGAATGAGTAATTGTGTAGAAATAAACAATGTGATAGCTCTCAATACTGTGTTAATTGATAAAATGTTTCTTGATTAAACTGGGATTAACTCACCAGTATTTCCCACTGACAAATGTTTTTAAAACGCGTTTCAGGTAACAAAATGCGAAAGCCAAATTAGAAGAAAGTCAGCTTGAGAGCACTGACGGCTTGGAAAAATGTGGCTATAAAAGTTACCTAAAAGACGATGTTTTAAATTCAATAAAATTGGGTTTATCCCTATAAAAGTGTTGTAATAAAGAAACTTGGGTTTTACCCATGTGGTTATTAATATAATATATGGTGGTTTTACTCTGATAAACATTTTCTAACTACGGTCCTGATGTAATTTCCGCTGCCAAAATTAATAAACAAAGTGATACCACCACAAATTATGTTCGAGGCAGCCCGTTCCCGGGACAGATAGGGGGCGGGGGTTGCGACACCATTGGTTATAGTGAACTCGGTTTTAAAAAGAAAAGTCTTTCTGAGAAAAACCTAACTATAATCCGTTTTACATCAAGCAACTCACAACGACACTACACTCCAAGAAGTGCAAGGCTCAACGTATTAGGCCTCATGGCTCGGGCATGTGTTTACTTGTTACTTGTTTGGTGCATATGTGATGTCATATGTACTAGTGTGTTTAATTATATATATATATATATAGGGAGAAGATCATGCGAGAACCACCTCTTATTGCGAGAAATAATGTGAACAAAACAAAAAATGCCTAAAAATAGCTAAAAATCACACAATTTTTTTTTTTTTAGTTTTTTAATATTTTTTATAAAAAAATCGCTACTTTTCGAAGCAAAAAAAAAAATTTTTTTTTTTGCTTCTAAAAGTAGCGATTTTAACATAAAAAATATTAAAAAATTCAAAAAAAAAAATTTTAGATTTTTTTTTTTTATTTTTTTAGATTTTTTTAAGATTTTTTGGGGGTTTAGTTTTTAGCATTTTAGCTTGGGGGGGGGGGGTGGGGGGGAGGGGGGTTTAGGTTTTTTTTGGGGGGGGGGGGTTAGGTTTTTTTTAGCATTTAGCTTGGGGGGGGGGGGTTAGGTTTTTTTAGGTTTTTAAGTTGTGTTCACATTGGTTCTCGCGGTTCTCACAATAAAGGTGGTTCTCGCATGAGCTCCTCCCTATATATATATATATATATACTAGTCAATTACCCGAGCGATGCGGCGGGAAATATATCACTTAGGTTGGTGAAGTTAGGGTTATGTACGGGGGTTGTTTATAGTTAGTTTATCAATCACTTCGTAATTTACTGTATAGTACGCCTGTATCATTTTGGTTAAAGGTTAAAAAGTATAATATTTTTTAAGCGAAAAAGGTTAAAAAGTATAATATTTTATATAAAATTTTGAGTATGTTGTTGTGTCATGCTTTATTATTATCCATGTCTCAATATAAATTTAATTGGAAACCGTGTTCGATAACTATTTTTAAAAAGTTAGAACACGCAATTTGTTTAATTTTTTTCTGGTGACATTTTAGTATAAGATTGATCGAAAACAATAAGATCGAACACAATAAAAACGAACACCAAACCGGCAGCAACGTTGTTCGGTCGGTATCTGTCTAGTTCGCTTCATTACTTCTACAGTACCACCAATCATTATATTTGAAGAACGCACATGATTTAAAATATAAGGGTGTGATTAAGGTTATATTAAAAAAATACCGAACCGGTACCGGTGTTCGGTCTTTGTCTGGTTCGTTTCGTTACATGTACGGTACCGACAATTGATATAGTTAACAAACGTAAAATTTAAGTAAGGGAGAATGAAGCATCATGCACTATTAAATAGTTTCAAACAGAACTGAAGCATCCATTACATATTAATGCAGGATCTAAAAGACTATACTTTGCATACTAAACTGATACAGCCAAATGATTCCAACTACACTTTGCTTACAATCAAATTGGCTTAATAAACACTTATGCAAAACGTCGAATACTTTTTATTTAGCTATAATAAACACTTATCAATCAAATTGGCTTAATAGGTGAAAATCTATACCTTTGTTTAATTCAACAGACGGTCCACCTTCTGCTCTTCATCAAATACGCAATGACCATAGCCGGTGACCTGTCAAAAAGTATGCAAACGTTCTTCTCATAGAAAACTAAAAGACGATTAATTCATCGCAATTCTTTTAAGTACAAAAAAAAATGGAAAATAAGGAAAGAAGAAATCCCTGTATTTAGATAATTAAACAAATTCAGTAGAAATTTTGACCAATCATAGGCCTACCAGATAAGTTCGGTGAGCACCTTCATCTTTGCCTAACATCACATTCTCAATCAACTGGCACACTTGTTTTCCAGGTTTCTCAGCAACAATTTTTGTCAAAAAGTTGACTTGCATTGAAAAATTTGGTAATTTTTAAATTGTGTATGGATAATTTTGAAACAGGTTGGTTTGGGTTGGGTTGTCACAAAACATATTTTGTCAGAATATAAACATGTTTTTTTCTTTCTATAAAAAGACCTCCTCTGATCAAGGTAGAGTATTTAAACCACAATTGTTTCTTTCATCTAATAATCCACCTCCCATCATACTCCGGGCTTCACCAAGTAAAAAAATTTTGCCAACAGCTTTCTGGCAGGAACCATAGGCCGACTTTCCATGGTCTGCATTTGAAAACGCTTACTTAGATACAAAATTGATTGTCTAAAAAACAATGAACTATTGTGGGTTTGGGATGAATATAATCACCTCTAATTCGTAATTAGCCTAATTAGCTATTCATGTTGGATAATAATGCCTAAAATATAAAAACACAATAACAACAAATAAAATATATCTTAAATGAACAACACACTACACAATGCGCCTCACAAACATTTAAATGTGCCAAAATCATCAACAGTTTTCATCTGAATCAAACCAGTGGCAAACGGTACTTCAATTCTATGATCAAGAAAGACATTACCCTATCTCATAAGTAGCAAAATGGATAGGCATCCGAACACTAAACGCTAACGACTACATAAGCAGAAGTTAATTTTTTTTTTTTTTGACAAAATTGTACCAGTTTGACACTATGCTATTTGACCCATTATCCAACTTGCCTCATTTCCCCCCTCTACATAATATGCATGATTTGGGTATGCAGAAAGATGTGACCTTATGTGCACTTGTTTGACATTCAATCTCCGGAAAGATTATTAGATAACAATCGCTATAAATAATTATAAAAAAAAAATATAAGCTAATAATAACAAATTACGAAGGTTTTTTTTTTTTTTTGAAAAATTACTCACAGCAGATTGGAGGTATGCGGGGGCCAGGGGTAACCCTCACTCCTTCAGTTAAGAGAGTAAAAGCGGTCAACAAGAAAAATGACATAATTGTTATAACCGAGTAGGCGAGTATAATGTAAAATTATACAATGATTCATGTAAAAAAATAAATGCATTATAGTAATTCTACAAAATCAATTTCACTACACGTCAACAAGCATGATAAATAACTAAAAAATTAAAAAAAAATCTACAAAAATTAAAAAAAAAAGAAACTGTTTACTCATATACCTTTTTCTTAACCATAAATTTCTTGGATCATGGGAACTATGAGGCTGCTGCACTTGTCTTGGATCATGATTATCGTTCTTTGCTGTGGCGGTCGTGGCTCAAGCCCAATTGAACCAAAGGGAAACCCGAGTGCAGCCATGATTTAAAGAAATGGTGATGGTGGTTGTGACCCCACATAAGGCTGCAGCCATGTTCCTCTTGAATATATGGATATCAAGACCTGAAATAGGGCGGGGGTAGACAAGTTAGAATAGATATAAATGATCATACGATAAATACCTTCTGTTAAACACTAAGTCAATGTGTTCATACTTGGGATCAACAGATGCAGCAGCTTGTTTGAACTAATTAACACTATTGACCAGTTGATTGGCAAATGATCCTCTTTCTAATTGATCTTTGTACCGTTGTTCAACAATATCACCTTGCTGCGATTGTTAAAACAACGTCAAATGTGCAATTTAAAACAACTTCATCAAAGCTTGAGCATCCAAACAGCCCGAAAAATCCAGGATTTAGTTCGGGCCCAAAAGGCCTGGTCCCACATAAAATAATATATGCTATGACACCAACACTCTATGCATCTGCCTCAACACTATATGATATATGTAGAACTTCACGCGCCACAAGTATGCCCTTCCAACAATGTCAGTAAGCCTTTCGTCTACAAAACAAATATGTTCGAACCTAGTAATAAAACAGATAAAATGAGAGAAATAAGCATAAAAGCAACTGTATACTATATAAAGAACGTACCTGGGTTCACAATATCAAACAAGCCGAAATCTATGGGGGCTTGAGTTTTATTGATTAAATGATGATCTATGGAAATAAAGTACACGGTGAGATGAACAAATTGATGGCATTTTCTTTTTGGGAGAGTGAAAATTTGTAATTTATAATTTCATATTGAAATCTTTAAACAACTCCACTAACTACAAATTTCAAGCTGCTTTTGTCAAAATAATTAGAAATTAAACTATTTCAAAGAGGAGGATCAACTTCATTACAAATAATAAACTAAAAAAAGTAATCTACAAACAAATTTAACTTCACCATTTACTCCATTACAACATAAACATTGTCCATGATTAAAAATTCTACATCTAGCGTTCAGTTTGGTGTATAAATATAAAGCTTTTGAATACAATTTTCCTTACCAGATGTTCAACATAGAAGTTGTATGACGACTTTTTTATATTCTGTTGTTCCTGCCACAAAAACAAACAGGTGATTAAACAGATAAACATACAAATTTTTAGACCTTTCTTCTTTATTCCGAGACTTAGAGGATTTGGAAAATGATAACCAAACAACATCTAAAAAATTATGAAACCGGTAATGAACAATATAATAGAGTTCCAACAAAAGAGCTTAATAGATTTAAAAGAGCTTAACAGGCATCGAAATTTAGAGCTTATTATACAAAATCATGCTTCAATAATAGCTTTATGTACTCACATAACACAGTCGATCAACAAACTTAAAAAGGAAAATTAAATTAGCAAAACACAAATTACACGCATACATCCATGAACAGATATAATTGATTTCCACAATAAACAAAACTGAATAAACCTCCATATCTAGAATTAATTGAAGCTTCAAACATGAGCCACACAACATATACAAAGATTAAAAAACAAATACACAAAGCATGAAAAAGTTAATAAAAAACCCTAACACAAACCAAACTTAAAAAAACAATTTTAGACCTAAAAAACACCAGAGAATAGTCTAAAATTATCCATCCAAAATACAACAAACAGAATATAGCCTAATAAATAACCAAACACTCTAATTTTTCAAATCAAAGAGCAGCAGGATACCCACAAGCAGAGCACCGGCTCTTCTGCAAATGTCACGTAGCAGGATACGACACATAAGAATTTTTTTGAATCAGTGTGAGAAATTGAGAGGACTTACGGTGGTGGTTGTTGAGAGCGATCGTGGTGGTTGCGCACGGCGGTGGTGGCTGCAATTGGGGTCTCCAACTCTCCGGTGAAAGGCTAGATCTGAATGGAGAATGCATTAAGATTTGTTTATCGATCTGGTGTTAATGACAAAGGCTAGATCTTGAATCGCCTTGGAGAAAAACCCTAGATCCAGATCTGGAATCGCCAGAGAGAGTGAGGAGCAGGGGAGCGGGCGATTTTGAAATGTTTTGAAATGAATGTGACCTAATGTATCCTGTGTTTTTTGAGTAGAAGGGTATAAGTGGAAAGTGATGTTTTCTGGTGCTTAAAAGACTTGTACATCATGCTTTAGGGGGTGTTTTAAGGGAATGGCAAATGACCTTAAGAAGTCCTTCTAATATGCTTTTATATATAGTATAGATATATATGTATATGTATATATGTATGTGCTCGTGTGAAATGGTCAACCCTCCTTCCACTTAATCTTACGACACTAAGGCGTCATTCTCATACTGTGTTTTCTGGATGTGAAGACAATGAGCGGACACGGAAGAGGCAACGTTAACATGACTCAGGATCAGTTTACAAACCTAATCAACACGGTGGCTGTGGCTTTTGCAGTCCATCCCGGAGGTAAAGTTCTCATTCTAGGATGTTTAGATCCTACTCTTGAGTCTTGTATCATCTTGATGGTTCTTAAATTTGTTCGCTTCGATTTGCGCGACAGGACAACTTGCACATCCTCAACCACGAGTTTGTACTTTCAAAACTTTCATGGATGGAAAACCTCTTCCTTTCAACGGCAATGAAGCACCCATATTCCTTCTACACTAGATCGAGAAGGTCGAATCTGTGTTCGCTGTGTGCGAATGTCCTGCTGCTAACTGGGTGAAGTTTGCTACTGGCACGTTGGAAGGAAATGCACTTTCTTGGTGGAAAGTAGAAGCTCAAATGCTTGGATTGGCGACTGCCAATGCTACTTCTTAGGATGACTTCAAGGATTTGATCAAGGAAGAGTACTGTGACAGGGATGACATTCACAAGCTCGAGGATGAGTACTACAACTTAAGATGGTTGGATTAGAAATCGAGAGGTTTACCAAACGATCCAATGACTATGCAGCTCTTTGCCCCAACATGTCTCAGATTGCTTACCGAAGAATCGAGCTTTACCTCAAGGGTCTGGTCCCTGAAATACATAGTCTAGTGACTTCAGCTAATCTCACCACAATCCAGCAAGTTATTCGTCTAGCTTACCGTCTTACTGATCAAACTGCGGAACCGGGCAAACTGCCCAAGCGAATCAGTGCTACTACTGAAACTCCTGGTGATAACAAACATAAATGGGATGGTAACCAGGGTAAAGATGCTAACCCCACTTAAGCCCCAACTCAACAGAGAAAGATTGAATACAACAAGAGTCAGCAACAACAGGGT
Organism: Helianthus tuberosus; assembly: GCA_030545235.1. NCBI lineage: Eukaryota > Viridiplantae > Streptophyta > Magnoliopsida > Asterales > Asteraceae > Helianthus > Helianthus tuberosus. The sequence goes on from JARYGA010058495.1 coordinate 24,574, forward strand.
GGTTATCGGGGAAACCATCCTAAGTGTAACAAATGTGGTCGACACCACAGCGGGCCATGTGAGAAGAACCGCTGCCAGCGATGCAATAAGCTAGGGCATGAAGCAAAGGAATGCAGGAGCCTGTACCCAGCAAGGCATAAACCGACCACGACAACGGCATCAACAGCAACAAGCCAACAATCGGGGATGCTATTAGTGTGGAGCAGAGGGGAATATCAAGAAAAACTGCCCTCAATTGAATCAAAACAACAACCAGGGCACTAGGAATAACAACAACAACGGTGGAAATGGCGGAAGAGGAAGATCGTTTGTGATACGCGCTAGTGAAGTAAGGAATGATCCCAATGTTGTAACGGGTAAATTCCTACTTGATGACCGTTATGTTTTTGTACTATTTGATTCTGGAGCCGATGCTAGCTATGTATCTCTATGTATTAGTAAAACGCTTAAGCCTATGCCAACACCTTTAGACTATAAGCGCGTCGTCGCATAAGCTAATGGTTGAAACAACGAGGCCTCGCACGTCATCAACAATTGTAAAATCGTACTATTGGTCGGACTTTTCTCATAAACCTCTTTCCCATTGTTCTTGGAAACTTCGACGTCCTTATTGTTATGGATTGGTTATCCAAACATCGAGCTGAAATACTTTGTTAAGAGAAAGTCATTCGCATTCCTCGTTCTTTTGGTGAACCCCTTTTTGTTCAAGGCGATAAAAGCGGTGCAGTCACAGGTATCATTTCATTCTAGAGAGCCCAAAAGGGTTTGCGAAAGGGCCATACCAGTATTCTAGCACTCGTTACTAACACCCAGGAGAGAAAGAAAGGAAGATTGAAGACTTTCCCATCGTGCGCAACTTTCCTGAGGTATTCCTGAGGAATTACCTGGCCTACCGCCTCATCGTCAAGTTCAATTCCAAATCGAGCTAACTCCTGGAGCAGCACCATAGCTCGTGCCCCTTATCGACTAGCCCCATCTGAATTGGAGGAATTGTCTACGCAATTGTAGGATCAGTCGGATAAAGGTTTTATCCGTCCAAGCTCGTCACCCTGGGGAGCTCCTATACTGTTTGTTAAGAAGAAAGATGTCACTTTTCGTATGTGAATCGATTATCGCGAGCTAAACAAGGTTACCATCAAGAACCGATACCCACTCCCACGTATTGACGATCTGTTCGACCAGCTGCAAGGGTCGAGTTATTATTCTTAGATTAACCTACGATCAGGCTATCATCAGTTGAGAGTCCAAGAGAAACCATCCTAACTGTAACAAATATGGTCGACACCACAGCGGGCCATGTGAGTAGAACCATTGCTAGCGATGCAATAAGCTAGGGCATGAAGCAAAGGAATGCAGGAGCCTGTACCCAGCAAGGCATAAACCGACCACGACAACAGCATCAGCAGCAACAAGCCAACAATCGGGGATGCTATCATTGTGGAGCAGAGGGGCATATCAAGAATAACTGCCCTCAATTGAGTAAAAACAACAACCAAGGCGCTGGGAACAGCAACAACGGTGGAAATGGCGCAAGAGGAAGAGCGTTTGTGATAGGCGCTAGTGAAGTAAGGAATGATCCCAATGTTGTAGCAGGTAAATTCCTACTTGATGACCGTTATGTTTCTGTACTATTTGATTCTGGAGCCGATGCAAGCTATTTATCTCTATGTATTAGTAAAAAGCTTAAGCCTAGGCCAACACCTTTAGACTCTAAGCACGTCGTCGAATTAGCTAATGGTAGAAACATCGAGGCCTCACACGTCATCAACAATTGTAAACTCGTACTATCTGGTCGGACTTTTCTCATCAACCTCTTTCCCATTGTTCTTGGAAGCTTCGCCGTCGTTATTGGTATAGATTGGTTATCCAAACATCGAGCTGAAATACTATGTCAAGAGAAAGTCGTTCGTATTCCTCGTTCTTTTGGTGAACCCCTTATTGTTCAAGGCGATAAAAGTGGTGCAGTCACAGGTATCATTTCATTCTTGAGACCCAAAAATGTTTGCGAAAGGGCCATACCAGTATTCTAGCACTCGTTACTGACACCCAGGAGAAAGAAAGGAAGATTGAAGACTTTCCCATCGTGCGCAACTTTCCTGAGGTATTCCCTGAGGAATTACCTGGCATACCGCCTCATCGTCAAGTTGAATTCCAAATCGAGCTCACTCCTGGAGCAGCACCATAGCTCATGCACCTTATCGACTAGCCCAAGCTGAATTGGAGGAATTGTCTACGCAATTGTAGGATCTGTCGGATAAAGGTTTTATCCGTCCAAGCTCGTCACCCTGGGAAGCTCATGTACTATTTGTTAAGAAGAAAGACGTCACTTTTCGTATGTGAATCGATTATCGCAAGCTAAACAAGGTTACCATCAATAACCGATACCCACTCCCGCGCATTGACGATCTGTTCGACCAGCTGCAAGGGTTGAGTTATTATTCTAAGATTGACCTACGATCAGGCTATCATCAGTTGAGAGTCCGAGACGAGAACATCTTTAAAACAGCCTTCAGAACACATTACGGTCACTATGAATTCCTTGTTATGCCTTTTGGAATGACAAACGCACCTGCGGTTTTCATGGATCTCATGAACCGAGTATGCAAACCATATCATGACAAATTCGTGATCGTATTCATCAACGACATCCAGATCTACTCGAGGGATTGAGAAAAACACGAGCAACACCTACGTCTTATTCTGGAACTCTTATTGTAACAACCCTCATTAAAAGTCCTATTTTATTATTTTATCCAATAGGAAACCCTAATTGAGACACCTAAGTGATTCTGCACAAACCCTACAAATTTCAGAACAATCAGAATCAGGATCAGGGCCCCTAAAACTCAGGGGGGGCATTCCCTACTCAACGATTATCCTTATAAGTTATTATAAAAATCGAATTTAATCAAACCGTCGACTCAGCATGCCTACTACCACACGTAGCAAGCTTATAGTAAAAATGCATCCCTTACGGACCGTAAGGGTTGAGTCTTACGGTCCGTAAGCTAAGTCAAAATCGTGTATAAATAGCAGGAGTTGGGACTTGATTATGCGCACAAAAACGACGAAGAAACTCAAAATACACGCTGAGATATCGTCCAAATACTTTCCAAACACACACGAATCACTAATTAGTATAGCGGGGTGCTGCCGCAAACAGGGTATTAACTCGATCGCTGCTACGATTCATTGTCCGATCGATCAATGTACTCAATAGATGTTTAAGTGCTGCCCACATTAGGGTGATGGTTTGTCATTAATCGTTAATTCGATGGATGTTTAAGCATAGCACTTTGTCATTCGTTGTGAGGGTTGATCTCGTGAGTTATCGTAAATGCTGTATTAAGTTACTTACCTAGTTCGTGTGCACTAGGTTACAAGGCTAATTAATAGGCGAAGCTCTGCCTGTATAAATCTGCAATATATCAAGGCTTATCTGTAGACTAAACTTTGCCCGTAGAAATCTGCAATGTGAGTCCATTCTCTTTTATCACCTTTTTGTGATATAATTATATTTACAAATGCTTTCCAAAATCATAAAGGTTTACCTGTTATACTTACAGTGATTAAATTTTTATATTCTATAATAACTGCTGGTATAGGAGGTTTTATACATTATTTGATCCTCATTACTATTAGCTAGAAAGATAGCTAATAATAGCATGACCACAATCACAGTGAGAATTATGCCTCAGTAGCCATAACCTATAACTAATATTATTTTAACATTAAATCGTTAATAAATTTATGTTTGAAATAAATCTCAAAAGTGTATACCATAATAAAATAATCAAGTATAATGTATTCTACTATACGAAGATTATATTGTTAGTCACGTTAATATATCAAATAATGATATTACAAATATTTAATTAACATATTATATTTGATAAGTAATAGTAGTTTGACATAAAATGATATATGTCATTTTCTGGATTGAATGGTTTTGTGCCATAAGTAATATATTTGACAAAGTAATGTCACCGGACACAACTAAGTCCAGAGTTACTAGTTGAGAGAATGATCAACAGTGACATGACCAAAAGCACTAGTTGAGAGAATGATCAACAGTGTCATGACTAGAATCACTAGTTGAAACAATGATCAACAGTGATATGACCAGAATCACTAGTTGAAAGAATGATCAACAGTGATATGATCACCGTCACAGGAATCGCCTAGTGACAGATAAATTGAATAATAGTAAAATATAATTACTTGATAAATTCACTATTGGACGAAAGTAAGCCAATGAGTGATATGATTACTGTCACATCGAAACTACCACCATGTGACAAATACTGATTGAGTTGGGTAAATATAAACAAATATAAAAACCTTAATGCTGTAAGGTATAACAATATATTTTATAAAAATGGAATGAACTCACTCAGTATTTCCACTGACAAAACCTTTTTCAAATATTTTGTCAGGTAATTACAGTAGATTGGAATAAGAGCTGGATACGACACTGAAAGGCTTCAAGAAGTGGCTTATTTTATTAATTAAATCAAATTAAGAAATATTGTTTTATGTAAACAAATTTATCTTATTAAAGCTACCTTTGTAAAACATGGGTTTATCTCATCTATTTAATAAATAAAAATCCGGTGTTTCTAAACTCTGATATTTTTCCTAACTCACGGTCCTGATGAAATTTCCGCTGCAATATTTTATAAAATTAATCACCGGTACCACTGGGCTGTTCGCAACTCCCGATTCCGTCTAGGGTGGGTCGGGGGTCGTGACAGAAGGTGGTATCAGAGCCACTTGTTTAAGCTATTTAGGTGTTCTTTTAATACCTAAACAATAAAGTTAGGAAACTGATACAAATTAACATATGTGTTATACATGAATATATATATGTCGATATGCACATATAATATCCTGGAAGTATTGTTTTGTTTTAATTATTCTATGTTATTAATAAGTGAAAATGTTTGCAATTCAGATGTCGAATGAAGTACCACATAATCCAGAAGTTCATGCTAATAATGAAAATCCTTTGGATAAAAATGCTATAGAAAATCTAATAGCCCAAGGAATAGCTAATGCTTTACCTTTAATAATTAAAGCTGTTAAAAATCCCGTAGAACCCACCAAAGTTGTGAGTAGCAAGCATACTCGTAACGATGGTTTTAGCCATAGTGTCAATGGAGGTAATGATGATGTTATCAAAACCCCATTTCCCAAGAAAAAGAAGGCGATGACTCTCGGGTGTACCTATAAAGAATTTCTAGCCTGTAAACCAACTGAGTTCGCAGGCAGTGAAGGTGCCACGGCTGCTCTGCGATGGTTGGAAAAGACAGAAGCTGTTCTTACAATCAGAAAATGTGCCGAAGAAGATAAGGTGATGTATGCATCTAGCCTCTTTAAAGAAGAAGCCTTAGAATGGTGGAATACAATTCTTCAGGCAAAAGGAAGTGACATGGCTTATGCCATGAACTAGGAAAAATTCAAGGAAATGGTAGAAAGGAAATTTTGTCCTCCTTATGAAAAGGAACGAATGGCTAACAAGTTCCTAAATCATAAAATGATAGATGTAAATTGTCGTGAATATACGACAACGTTCTTCGAATATGCAAGAATGGTACCAACTCTGGCTTCGCCAGAACCTGTACTAATTTCTCGTTATATTTGGGGATTAATTAGCGAAATCCGAGACATAGTCAAGGCCGCTAGACCACAGACTATTGAAGAAGCAGTTGAACTAGCTAATATGTTGACAGATGGACTAATCCGCAGAAGAGAAGAAAACAAGAAGAAAGAGTTAGCCCAGAAAATTTTCCAAGAATTCAAAAAGACAGGAACTGAATCGTCATTGGAGCAACCTATCTGCAGAAGCTGTAACAAAAAGCATTCAGGAAAATGCCGTTTTAGGAGAACACCCTACTGTGACTTCTGCAAGATGGCCGGGCATATAGAGGAAGAGTGTAGAAGGAAAACTAATGTTTGTTTCAATTGCGGAGAAACAGGACACATCAAACCATATTTCCCAAAACTAACCAAAGCACTTGACAACAAGGCCAGAACAACAGACGGAGCTAAGAAGAACACGCGAGCATTCGTACTTACTACGCAAGAAGCAGAAATGATTCCAGACGTAATCGCTGATATGTAATATCTAAGTTAAGTTACTATTTTACCCTAGTACAAATAAAAGTTTATAAATAAATACATTCTGTCAAGTATTTCATCTATTCAAAACCATAACAGACTTGTTTGGTTTTCACTTTCACCGAATCATTTATTTGGTCACGTTCACCTTGTGGTAACGTTTTCACAAAAAATTGAAGCTTGTGCTAATCTCGTTGCACACCTTATATACGGGTTTAATTATTTATTTATATTGAATCCGCTTTGCTGGTTTATTCTATAAAATCAATCTTAACACAATCATGTGCTAAGATAATGATACACAAATTCATTTCATATCTCAGTGTATCTCTTAAGGATTTTTATATCAACAATCGAGCGCTTCGTAATCTTTATTGCTTTATCATCTTTTATCGAAAAACATTATTCAAATATTTCAATTTCAATCCTACTAGATTTATTTGAAACATTCAGATTTACTTCATTTGATTTAAAGCATGGTGAAACTCATTTCATTCACCGCTACTATTTTCAATTACTTCGACACCTTGTGGTGGCATTTTCTTTAATTTGTAGCTTGAGCTATTCTCATTTTCACACCTGATGTACGGATTTATTTATTTCCTTTATGTTATCTTAAACAATCTTAATACAATTATGTGTTAAGATAAGAGTACACAAATTCATATCATATTCCGGTGTACCTCTTAACGTTTCTTTCATCATTGATCGAAAATTCTATAAATATTCATTTGGTCTTTTCATTATCAATTGAAAATCCTATTCGAAATGAATATCCAAATTAAAGCTTTCAGTTAATTACACGGTGAAATTGTTCGGTCACCGTAATTATTGAATTATTTCAATCATTACGACACCTTGCGGCGTCGTTATAAACTTATAGCTTGGGTTAATCATAATCATACGAACCATTCAAAACCACGTATGTCTTTCATTTGACTCGTTATTAAAAATAGTCTTAATGCAATTATGTATTAAGACAATGATACACTAAACTCTGTTGTATTTCGGTGTATCCTTAATGTCAACACACTGATTTCTCTTTTGTTATGATTCGATAGTTAACAATCATTTTCGTACTTTTATTTCATTTTTGAACTTGTTGATTCTGAGTCTTCCTCAGTTGCCAATCAAAGTAAGTTTTCTTTTGACAATGAATTTTATTGATTCTAAAAAGTCATTTACAAACATTCGATTTAAACATCTATTTGATCCTATATCTTTTGGCTTGAACCTAGTTACATTGGAAATTATATCATTTCATCTCATTCGTTTGAAATCGATTTCTTGAAAAAATTCAATTGAACCATTGAGTCCTATTTATTGTATAAACTCGTATTCACAGAATTTGATATTTAATTCTGTGTCATTTTGTTGACTAAAATATGACATAAATCTTTAAGAAATATCGTAACCCAAATCTCGAGAACGAGATTTTTATCAAGGTGGGGAGAATGTAACAACCCTCATTAAATGTCCTATTTTATTATTTTATCCAATAGGAAACCCTAATTGAGACACCCAAGTGATTCTGCACAAACCCTACAAATTTTAGAACAATCAGAATCAGGATCAGGGCCCCTAAAACTCAGGGGGGGGGGGCATTCCCTACTCAACGATTATCCTTATAACTTATTATAAAAATCGAATTTAATCAAACCGTCGACTCAGCAGGCCTACTCCCACACGTGGCAAGCTTATAGTAAAAATGCATCCCTTACGGACCGTAAGGGTTGAGTCTTACGGTCCGTAAGCTAAGCCAAAATCGTGTATAAATAGCAGGAGTTGGGACTTGATTCTGGGCACAAAAACGACGAAGAAACTCAAAATACACGCTGAGATATCGTCCAAATACTTTCCAAACACACACGAATCACTAATTAGTATAGCGGGGTGCTGCTGCAAACAGTGTATTAACTCGATCGCTTCTACGATTCATTGTCCGATCGATCAATGTATTCAATGGATGTTTAAGTGCTGCCCACATTAGGGTGATGCTTTTTCATTAATCGTTAATTCGATGGATGTTTAAGCATAGCACTTTGTCATTCGTTGTGAGGGTTGATCTCGTGAGTTATCGTAAATGTTGTATTAAGTTACTTACCTAGTTCGTGTGCACTAGGTTACAAGGCTAATTAATAGGCGAAGCTCTGCCTGTATAAATCTGCAATATATCAAGGCTTATCTGTAGACTAAACTTTGCCCGTAGAAATCTACAATGTGAGTCCATTCTCTTTTATCACCTTTTTGTGATATAATTATATTTTCAAATGCTTTCCAAAATCATAAAGGTTTACCTGTTATACTTACAGTGATTAAATTTTTATATTCTATAATAACTGCTGGTATAGGAGGTTTTATACATTATTTGATCCTCATTACTATTAGCCAGAAAGATAGCTAATAATAGCATGACCACAATCACAGTGAGAATTATGCCTCAGTAGCCATAACCTATAACTAATATTATTTTAACATTAAATCGTTAATAAATTTATGTTTGAAATAAATCTCAAAAGTGTATACCATAATAAAATAATCAAGTATAATGTATTCTACTATACGAAGATTATATTGTTAGTCACGTTAATATATCAAATAATGATATTACAAATATTTAATTAACATATTATATTTGATAAGTAATAGTAGTTTGACATAAAATGATATATGTCATTTTCTGGATTGAATGGTTTTGTGCCATAAGTAATATATTTGACAAAGTAATGTCACCGGACACAACTAAGTCCAGAGTCACTAGTGGAGAGAATGATCAACAGTGACATGACCAAAAGCACTAGTTGAGAGAATGATCAATAGTGTCATGACTAGAATCACTAGTTGAAAGAATGATCAACAGTGATATGACCAGAATCACTAGTTGAAAGAATGATCAACAGTGATATGATCACCGTCACAGGAATCGCCTAGTGACAGATAAATTGAATAATAGTAAAATATAATTACTTGATAAATTCACTATTGGACGAAAGTAAGCCAATGAGTGATATGATTACTGTCACATCGGAACTACCACCATGTGACAAATACTGATTGAGTTGGGTAAATATAAACAAATATAAAAACCTTAATGCTGTAAGGTATAACAATATATTTTATAAAAATGGAATGAACTCACTCAGTATTTCCACTGACAAAACCTTTTTCAAACATTTTTCAGGTAATTACAGTAGATTGGAATAAGAGCTGGATACGACACTGAAAGGCTTCAAGAAGTGGCTTATTTTATTAATTAAATCAAATTAAGAAATATTGTTTTATGTAAACAAATTTATCTTATTAAAGCTACCTTTGTAAAACATGGGTTTATCTCATCTATTTAATAAATAAAAATCCGGTGTTTCTAAACTCTGATATTTTTCCTAACTCACAGTCCTGATGAAATTTCCGCTGCAATATTTTATAAAATTAATCACCGGTACCACTAGGCTGTTCGCAACTCCCGATTCCGTCTAGGGTGGGTCGGGGGTCGTGACACTTATGCAACGAACAACTCTACGCCAAGTTCTTGAAGTGTGACTTTTGGCTTCGTGAAGTCCATTTCCATGGTCATGTAGTCAATGAAGCTGGGATTCACGTCGATCCAGGTAAGATCAACTCTATCAAGAACTGGCCAACTCCTAAGACTCCCACCAAAATCCGTCAATTCTTGGGATTGGCGGGATACTATCGTAGATTCATCGAGGGATTCTCGATAGTCGCTCAACCCCTCACGACTCTAACCCAGAAGGGTATTGCCTGTAAGTGGAATGATGCTCAGGAATCTACTTTTCAGAAGCTGAAGGAGAAACTCTATAGTGCCCCTATTCTTTCGTTACCTGATGGTACCGACGTTTTTGTCATCTACTTCAATGTGTCTATTCAAGGACTCGGTTGCGAGCTGATGAAACACGAGAAAGTTATCGCTTATGTTTCCCGACAACTCAAGATCCACGAACGGAATTACACGACACACGATCTGGAACTGGGAGCAGTAGTCTTCGCACTCAATATTTGGAGACATTACTTGTACAGTACCAAGTGCACAATTTACACCGATCACAAGAGCCTCCAGCATATATTGGACTAGAAGGAGTTGAACATGCGGCAACGCCGATGGGTTGAACTCCTAAACGACTACGAGTGCGCAATCAAGTATCATCCGGGTAAGGCAAATGTTGTGGCTGCTGCCCTAAGCCGAAAGGAAACCAAACATAAGCGTGTACGTGCCTTACAGCTTACCATTCACTTGTACCACCTTAACCAAATCCGAAATTAAAATTCACGTTATTTTTCTTCACATTGTTCCGTCGTTAGTTCTAATGGTGTCATCAGAGGTGTTGATTTTCACCGATTTTTTGGACATCAAAGGTACGATACTCTTCATTTATTTTATAGTCATGTTTCTTTTCCACCATAAGGTACAGTTCCAATGGGTTGTGAGTGAAATAGCTTTGTTGTGAACTTTGTACAACATAATTTCATAGTATCGAGTGAACTTTGATTATATTTAAAAAAAAAGAAGCAATGTTGATTGGTTTATATCTAGTTGTTTAAGGACTTTTTTGCTATGAATCTTTGTATGCCTCTTCTTCTTCAAGTAATACTAGTAATAATCTTGTTGAATTTTGTTATTTATATAGTTGAATTATGTTATTTATTTAGTTGCTTATCATCTTAAAACTTGAATTATAGGCCAAATTATGCAAGAATCATTGATTTGGAAGACCATCCATGGGATCCCGCCGGACGAAAATCAATTTTGTCTTATGAAGTTAACCAAAGAGATGAAATTAAACGGCCGTATTTGAATAAAGGTCCATGTCAACCGCAAGGTCATGTTTTTCCAAAACGAGATATTGGTGGTAGATTAAGACAATTTAGTCCCGATTGGTTTAAGAACTTTGGATGTTGGTTAGAGCATTCACATCCATTCCACCAAAGTATGTGAGTAACGTTTTTATAATATAAAGAGTATAAAAAGTGGTTGTGAGTGGAGGAGAGAGAAAATGTTACTGTTCATCTATATATTTGAGAGAACACTGTTCGCCCCCTATAGTTTTTTAGTTTATTTCAAAAGTGGTTGTGAGTTGAGAAGACAGAAAATGTAATGATAAAGGTATAAACAATATTATTTAATTGAAAAGGAGGGAGAAAATGTGGTATTTTTTAGTGTAATATAGGGTAAAAATATGGTGGAATGGATGTGAATGCTCTTAGAATATAGTGTAAAATCGGATGTCGTATTTTGCTTGGTTTGCTACTTGTTCAAAGAAAGTGGTCAAAAAGATGAATTTGTGACCGACGGATACCATGGTTGGAACAAAAAAGATAGTTTGGGTATTCATGTAGGGGGGTTGGTTCCGGTACAAACCATATTTATCATACAAACCGTAAGAACATATCCTAGCATTTAAAAAAAATTAAATTAACACATACTAAAACAATACATACATAAAAGTAGCACTTTTGAATTATATTAGTATAACAACCCTAAAGAAAACCGACACCCTCATAAAATTTCCGACACACTAAAAATATTTAAAATATCCCAATATGTCCCTAAAAACACCCCATACGTGAAAACCAAGCCCAATATACGTTATGCCATTAAAAATAAATTAAAAACACGAAAATTGGGGTTTAGGCGGGCCACGTAAGCCACCCCTTAAGCTTACGCGGGCTGCGACCGGGTGAAGGCTGGCGAAACCCTGGGCTGCCACGTGGCAGCCACACGTCGAGACTAGGAAGCTGACCCGGACAAGCTAAACCCTACCCAGACTACTACGCGGGCCACGTAGCCCGTGGTCTCTGTTTACACGGGCCGCGTAAAAGGCCAAATCAGGCCCTATAAGTAGCATGCATCGGCAGTTCAGTCTGTTCGTTCAAAATTCGACTTTCTCTCTCAATTTTCTTATACTAGGCACTATACTCGGGCATAATACCCCTCTAAATAATGAAGTTCTGCTCCGTTGTAAGTGTCATAACCCCTGGATACGTATTAGATACTCTTCCCGATTGATCTAGGGTTCCGTAACGGCTGTCGTGGTTCTGCCCGACGTAGTCGTTGGAATGCCGTCTCGGGGAGGGTATTACTAATGTTAAAATGGGTTATTATACTAACACGTGTGCATTTGTGTAAATTATAGATTGTCACCAGGAAACCCTAAAGGATAATCTAAGACAGCAATGTGAGTAATCTCCTTTTTATTAACTGTTTTTACAAAACCTCACACAAATTAATTATATATTAAGCAGTTATTGAGTATTTGTAAGGATAAAATTATCGTCGGTATGTTGGGGTTTTGTATACAAAATTAGTTACTGCCTTGCGAGGAGTAACTTTTCCACAAGTCGGTTTTGAGAGTACCGTGGGTGGTAATTGATATGACTTGGAAACAAATGTAATTGCGAGACCACCCTCAATATTGTACAATGGAATTTATTTAAACTTGATTAAACTAGGATTCACTCACCAGTATTTCCCACTAACAAAATGTTTTTAAACACGTTTCAGGTAACAAAATGTGAAAGCCAAATAGAAGCCAGCTGGACAGCACTGAAGGCTTGGAAAAGTGGCAATAAAGTTACCTAAAAAGAAATAGATGTTTTTATTAAATAAAAATAGGATTTATTCCTAAGAAAATGTGTGTACTTAAAACTTGTGTTTTATCCCATGTGTTTGATATTATGAAAGTGTGGTATTTTACTCTGATAAAATATTTCCTAACTACGGTCCTGATGAAATTTCCGCTGCTAAAATTAGACAATACCAGATACCACCGAAACTGGCTCGCGGCCGCCCGTTCCCGTATTTGTTTAGGGGGACGGGGGTTGCGACAGAAGTTGGTATCAGAGCTAAGCCACTGATTCAGCCACAGAAGTGTTCTGCTGACACCAAAATTCAATCTGTTAGGAAATAAATTACGGAAATACGTGCATAATTGTATTTTATTGTTGTGTGTTATTTGATTATTTGTTAGTTTACAGTATGAGCGACCAAGGACCATCTGACGCGTACCGTCAATTGTGTGATTTGCCTAGAAGCGAAGGTGCCTCTTCTCAGCCTGCCCTCTCAGGGTACTCTGCTGATACGGAAGAAGGAATATTCATATTTAAGTCTCAGTCTGAAGAGCCATTCCCTCAAAAAAAAAAAAAGAGGATGGTTCAGTAGGGGAGCACATGAGCGTAGAAAGCGTATGAAAAAGTTACAAGACCAGAGAGCACTAGCACTAGCCAAAAGAGAAATCGATGCCTATGCCCAGGAAATGATTAATAGGGGTATAGCCAATATCCACATCTTAGCAACCACTGCAGCTGACCCTAACCTGGAACAAATGATAGCACCCCAACCCCAACCACAATCACCATTTCCTGACCAACCAATGGAAATAGAAAACCCTGAAATCAAGTAGAAATCCATGATTTCAACCCGGAGGAGATACCTAGGGTACCCGCACCAAATCCCTTAGACCCAAATTACGACCCATGGTGGGATGACAATTGGGACTATGTGCAACGTTACCCGATACACGAAGACATGCCCATGCAAAACCTAGGAGCCTACCCAGGGTTGGACCCTCTAGATCCCTACTATGATAACGATGTATTCATTAGGGAGATTTTAGAGAATCCTTACCCATTTCTGGCACCTACACCCCCATACCAGGAACCTGCACCCCAGATTCCGAACCCAGTGCTAGAACCTGCACCCCAGATTCCGAACCCAGTGCTAGAACCTGCACCCCCAATGAGTGCAGAAAACGTACAAGAACTTAGGACATTTGGTGAGGAAATTTTAGAGAATAGTGAAAGGATGAGACAGGTGGGAGAGCGACTCGTCTGGAAGTACGACGAGTGCAATATGGATTTCTGGATGAATCCATATCCGTAGAAGTGATGGTGGAGAAGGTTATAATAATAATAATAATAATAATAATAAAATATGTGTGTATGTGTATGAAAAAAAAACTACGGATGCCTACTATTAGTAGTGTAACTTTAAATTTCAGTCGGTATTGTAATTTTAATTTATGTACTGGTATGTAATAGATGCATATTATATGAATAAAGTAAAGTCGCAATGATCGACGCTTTTGACCAAAGTGCGTGACATGTGATTGACTATATTAAATATTATTTTGTGATTATTAATGCGTGGTAAATGTTTAAAATTCAGATGGACAACGAAGTGAACCAGGAAAACCTGAACAATGAAAACTAGAATGATAACCAGAGTAACATTAACTTGGTTAATGAGAATCCGAACAACAACAATAAAAATGGAAACCAAGTGGATAATAGTGTCATCCAACACATAGTGGCACAAGGAATTATAGATGCAATGCCATATATTCTTCAAACTGTTAAGGATGCTAATAATATAAGTAAACATAGCAGTAAGCGACCCTCTGAACCTGCAAACAGCGTGAACAATGGACCTGTACTTCAAGTGCCCATTCCCAAAAGAAGAAGAACCGTGCCTTATGGTTGTTCTTATAAAGAATTCTGGTCCTGCAAACCAATAGAATTCTCGGGCAATGAATGACCCATTGCAGCTCTATGCTGGATAGAAAAGACTGAGGCTGTTTTAAAGATAAGCAAGTGTGCTGAAGAAGACAAGATAATGTTTGCTTCTAATCTGTTTAAAAACCCAGCCTTAGAATGGTGGAACACTATCCTCCAGTCAAGAGGAAGCGATAAGGTTTACAACATGGAATGGGAGGAATTTAAGAATATGGTAGAAAGGAAATTCTGCCCTCCCAATGAAAAGGAACAAATATCAAATAAGTTCCTAAACCTTAGGATGATCGGGGTAGATAGTAAGGGGTATACTACCACATTCTTTGAATATGCTAGAATAGTACCAACCCTTGCATCTCCTGAACCGGTATTAATCTCCCGTTACATCTGGGTATTAATTGGAGAGATTAGACATGTAGTCAAGGCAGCTAGACCCCAAACTATAGAAGAAGCTGTAGAACTAGCCAATACTTTGACAGATGAATTAATCCGTACTAGAGAAGAAGACCAGAGGAGAAACCTAGCTCAAAGACTTACCCAAGAGTTCCGTTCTGGGAATTCCAACCGTAGGAATATAGGTTCTACCTCTGCACCATACTGCAAGGCCTGCAAGAAAAAGCATTCGGGAAAATGCTCCACTAACTGCAATTTCTGCAAGGCACCAGGACACAAGGAAGAAGATTGCAGGAGAAAATCCAGTAATGGACTATGCTTCAACTGTGGAGAAAAAGGTCACATCAAGCCGAACTGTCCGAAACTAGTTCCAGCCGCGAACAACAAGAACACTAAAAATGCTAGAGCATTTGTTCTGACTGCAGATGAAGCCAAAATGAT
>JARYGA010058496.1:0-49162 GCA_030545235.1 Helianthus tuberosus
GACTGACCGAAGGGTAAATTTGGGTTAATAAGTAGATATGCTAAATATACCACAAAAGTAGTCGTGGTGGAACCTAAGCATATATTTTAGATGTGGAATAACGACATGTGAAAATAAAAGAGTTAGTTTAGACTAAATAGCTTAAATTCCACAAACGGGTCAAAAGTGTTAAAAAGGGATTTCAAGCCGAGAGCTTGAAATCTGAATTTTTGAAGTAGTTTAATATCAGGTATTGACTCCATGAGATGGAGAATTAAATTTCGAACGTGTAGGAAAAAGAATCGGGTAAAACAGACTTGTAGATAAAAAGTTATGACACTTTAAAGTTCGATTTACGACTAAAACTATAGCTGGACAGACATGCATGTTCCAGAGACGGACCTGCTGGAAAATGGTTTCCCCCGCGCCACGCAACGGAGGACATAGCCTGGGGCGCGACACGCGACAGATTTTGCAAACGTCGTCGCGACACGCGACGGCTTATAATTTTGGAAATTGTTGTTGATCTTGTTGTTGGCTTATTTTGACCCACAAACTGGTTTGAAAATGTTTTTAAACACCGAATGACTAACTCATTTCATGTTTTACGAAATGTAGGTATATTAACCTGCAACGGAGGGCGGTCAAGCTCGAAGAAGAAGAGCCGAACACATGAAAAAGAAGCTTTCGCATGTTGTTTCGTCGTTACTTTTTAAACGGCAAATTTATTTACATTATGTTGTATTACCTTTAATGTAAAAGTTTTAAATAAACCCGTATTTTTATAAGTATGTTCTTTCATATTTACACATTTAATTACCGATAACCAACTGGGGTAGCCCAGTTGGCCACCGACACCCACCTCTTCCCAGAGGTACCGGGT
This sequence comes from Helianthus tuberosus, assembly GCA_030545235.1. Lineage (NCBI taxonomy): Eukaryota > Viridiplantae > Streptophyta > Magnoliopsida > Asterales > Asteraceae > Helianthus > Helianthus tuberosus. The sequence goes on from JARYGA010058496.1 coordinate 863, forward strand.
TCGAGTCTTGGGAGTGGCATATGTCGCCCAGGGTAAGAACTCGGCATGGGGAAGTCACCGCGGAGCTAGCTTGGTCGGGTAGCGGCTCCCGGAGTGAGATCACTCCGGCGGTTTGGAGGACCGTGCACTATCCCCCCCCCCACATTTAATTACCGATAATTATACGAAAACCTTAAATAAATAGACAGGGTGTTACAAGTTGGTAATCAGAGCTCATGGTTAAAGAATAAAGTGTGTTCGGTTCGAAGCTTGATCGCAAATCCGGTAAGTACATGTATGTTAATAGTTTAGTAGGATTAAAGTGTTGTGAACAACACAAAGGGTATCGTGTAATACACGTTACACCAACGAAAATGATTAGTATAGTTAATGAAATCACGTGCAGTAAAAAGCCTTGTATTACAATACGTGCATTTATTAATATCGAAATTACTAACTGTTGTAAATGTTTTAGTTGAAGGACACTCGCATATGAAGATAGCGAGAGTTTAACAAATCGCGGATTTGATAGAGGAACGGTCCAAAGAGTATGCTCATCAAGGACCTAAATCGTGTGGCGGTCGCGAACAAGGCTAATGGCAAGAGAAGCCCGTTAGGGCAAGCATTACCAGGTGCACATTTTAAATTTAATTGCACAAATAGTAATATGCAACAAATATGTAGAAATTGAAAGTTGCATATGTAGATTAAAAACTTGGAGAAACCCGAATAGAAAATGTATTCGGGATATTGTTTCCAAGAGAAACAAATAGAGGCATTACTTACATGGGGTGTAATGTGAAAATTATAAAAAGGTCATGTATACCAGGTACTGATCGCTTACTCTGGCCAAGTAAGTGGTGAGCACGTGGTACCATGAACTTTTTATGATGGACATGCTTACATCCGATTTAGTAAGGACGGGGTGAGTGGGACAAATTAAAAAGTACCCAAATGAATCCAATGAGCAAAATATTAGATAATAATGTAAACGCACAGCCGGGTGACGGAAGCGTATTACATTAGGATAATGAGCCCGAGTGAAAAAAAAATTAATGAAAAATGATTAAGATATGCATTGGGAGGGGGTGTACTTACACTCGAACCCGGAGAATGCAAACATGTAAAATGATTAAGCTATGCATTGGGAGGGGGTGTACTTACACTCGAACCCGGAGAATGCAAATGTGTCTCTTAACGGGCCGTTTTTTGTAAAACGTCAAACTTGAGGACAAAGTCGGAATATAAAAGTGAAGCGAAGTCTTAATGCATACCGGGAGGGTTGCAATAATAACGACTTCGGTAAAATACCCGGTTGATGGGTAAGGATTAAACACATGCGTAGACCGAGAAACGGGAACTCGGATGGAAAGTTAAAAGACTCGGGTTTTGAGTCATGACTAAAAGATGACAAGATAATGTAAATAGAAATTTTGATAAATTATGTTCAACTATTTTAAAGTTGAACGGGTCGAACAAAGAATGAAGTTTGACATTCATAAGTGATGAATTCTCACACACACAAGTCAAACAAATTTAATAATGGATGACGCTTGCTAACGTAAGTAAGCGCAAATCGAATAAATAAAAGCGCGAAATATTAAGACAAAAGAACCCGGGTAATGGGTTGTAAATAAATATAGGAATAAATCGGATAACAACAAGTGGAAAACAAACCGACGCGTAAATGACGTAAGAAGTCATAGAGTTAGAAGGTTAGTTTAAAATGGTAACGGGTGTAGCCTTAGACTACGGTCAAGGTCCATAGAATTTAAAAATGAAAAAGAACGAATTCTGAACATAAAAAGGGTGCCTTGACGCCATATACATATATAAATATATATACATTGAATAAAGACAAGAATAAAAGATGATCTACGGGATCATCATAACCTACGGGATTAAAGGTAGTGCTAAGGTCTACGGGACCAAGAAGACTCTTGGGTCGGAAACAGAAAGAAATGAATTGTTGAGTATCACCTTAAAAAGGTGGAAATCTAAAGAAATAGTCTACGAGACGAAGCGAAAGGACCTATGGGTTATTTGGGTTAAGCGTGGGAACTAGTTGAAATTCCCCGCATTAAAAGATAATGGAAAGTAACAAATCTTTGGAAGCAATATTCCTATATATGAGAGAAAGACATAAGACAAAGAGAAAACGTAAACTAAAAATTTAGCTTTTTTAGTTGAAAGCAACGTTTTAATAAACATAAGTGGTATGAGGAAGTTTAGAAAACCGTAAACGCAGATAAGGCCGGAGATGGCGATATGGATATATACCCGAGCAATGGGGTATAAAGTAACCGGTGACTAACAAGTCTAACCACCAAAATAGATAATCAATAAAGATAATGAATACGAGCTGAAGGTAACGACCCGCGAGGCCTTACACATGAAAGACGTACGCGTCAATATAAATGAAAACGTTAAATCAAAAGGAACGAATGAATGTCTTGAAAACGAAACTAAGTTCGTTTAGTCTGAATTAAAAGAAATACGTAAATAAGGTTTCGGGGGACGAAACCTCTTTAAGGGGGGTAGACTTGTAACACCCCGAAAACGGGGTTGGTAATCAAACCCCGTTAACACTAAAAGAAGGGTAAAGTATCGTTAGCGGCAAAAGCAACCCGATAAATATTAGAATTTAAATAAATAATCCTAATATTAATTAAAAGGCGGATAAGAACTTTCAAGGAATAAAAGGGATTTCAAGCCGAGAGCTTGAAATCTGAATTTTTGAAGTAGTTTAATATCAGGTATTGACTCCATGAGATGGAGAATTAAATTTCGAACGTGTAGGAAAAAGAATCGGGTAAAACAGACTTGTAGATAAAAAGTTATGACACTTTAAAGTTCGATTTACGACTAAAACTATAGCTGGACAGACATGCAGGTTCCAGAGACGGACCTACTGGAAAATGGTTTCCCCCGCGCCACGCGACGGAGGACATAGCCTGGGGCGCGACACGCGACAACCGTCGCGACACGCGACAGATTTTGCGAACGTCGTCACGACACGCGACGGCTTATAATTTTGGAAATTGTTGTTGATCTTGTTGTTGGCTTATTTTGACCCACAAACTGGTTTGAAAATGTTTTTAAACGCCGAATGACTAACTCATTTCATGTTTTACGAATTGTAGGTATATTAACTAGCAACGGAGGGCGGTCAAGCTCGAAGAAGAGCCGAACACATGAAAAAGAAGCTTCCGCATGTGGTTTCGTCGTTAATTTTTAAACGACAAATTTATTTACATTATGTTGTATTACCTTTAATGTAAAATTTTTAAATAAACCCGTATTTTTATAAGTATGTTCTTTCGTATTTACACATTTAATTACCGATAATTATACGAAAACCTTAAATAAATAGACAGGGTGTTACACATGCGTATTCTCCAGCTCCCATATTTCAACATATAGTAACTTTCACATAATGACAATTAAGCCCCTCACTTTTAATCTTTCATGAAACTCGATCTCTTCACTATGTTTAACTTCCAAATAATGACCGAACAGTCCCTCGACTTTTTGTTCTTCGTATCCTTTATAAATTTAAGCTATCAATTCAACACGTACCGTACCCGAACCCTTCCGTTTGCTACATTCGCCAACATCGGACATTCCACTTCAACTCTAACCGTGTCAACTTCCTCGAATTAAGTAATTATCCTGCGCAAACCACAGTTTCTCGTAGTTATCTTATTCGACGCGTATAATCACTTAAAACAGAACGAAACACACAAATTAGACACTTTATAACTCGGGTTTCACTCCCTCCATCAATATCTAGTCTGGTATGTACAAGATATATAAGCATGACTACCAGTCTTTGATATCTAGAAGGTTATCAAGAACATCACTATTTTCTTTACACAAGGTACTAATAACATGATTTTGCTCAATGGGATTACTGACTGGTTTCCATGCACTTATACCATACTCAGACAGTTATTCTAAACAATAATTTCTTTGTGATAAGCACAAACCATTGCTAACTTTAACTACCTCTATACCAAGAAAATATTTTAACTCTCTTGAATCCTTAATAAAAATTTTCTTCTTAAATTTCTTTTAAGATTTTCTATTTCTAAATAACAATTACCTGTTATCACTATATCATCCACATAAAATAACAAGTACACAATCACATCATTATTAGTTTTAAAGAATAAACAATAATCACATTTGCTTTGACTAAACCCCAAATCAAACAACACTTTTACCAATTTTTCATTCCATATTCTTAGGGCTTGTTTTAGCCCATATAAAGACTTTTTCAGTTTACAAGCTCTATTTTCTTCTTTAGAAAAATAACCATCAGGAAGAGACACATACACATCTTCATTCAAAGTACCATATAAGAATGCATTATTAACATCTAACCGGTACAACTTCCAATTATTTTCAACTACTATAGACATAACACATCTAACAGTTACAAGTTTAACAACAGGTGAAAATGTTTCATCAAAGTCAATTCCTTGTTTTTGACTATAACCTTTGGCAACAAGCCTAGCCTTAAACCTTTCAATTTCACAAGTGGATTTGTACTTTATTTTATATATCCACTTACAATCCACTAAACTTCTACCAAGATGCAATTTAACTAAGTCCCAGGTGTCATGTCTATGAAGTGCTTCAATTTCTTCATTCATGGAAGATGCCCAACTGGGATCATTAGCAGCCTCAAGAAAGTTCATAGGCTCACAACTCTTATGTAACAAAGAAGTAAAACACTTATGCTCACTAGACAAGTTTGAATAATTCACCACCCTTTCTAGCCCATACTTAACATTCTCTTCTATAAAATTGATGTGGTCTAAAATATACAACTTTTTATATAAATATTCCTACACTATTGGGTAGATTAGGGGTTGTTTTTATTAAATGTTACTCTTAATGGGTTCATAATTAGATTTTAATGATTTGAAGAAAATAAATGTGTTGAGTGATTTTGAAGTGACGTGAGGGTAGAAAGAAAAAAAATAGAACTTTTAAAGGAATTTAATGTCGTTGACTTTTAACATATTAGTTATTTAGGGAAAAGATCAAATAGGAACTTTATTTTGGCTAGGAAGTCTAGGAAGCAATAGAATTAGGACATGTGGCAACATTTAAAATAAAGAAAAAGGGTATTTTAGTCAATCCAACCCTTTTCTTCTTCCTTTTCAAAACCCAGTAACTTCAAAACCCACCATTTTCAAAACTCACCGTCTTCAACCATTTCTTCACTTTCTATCTCAATAATCACTACATTATATTGCGATTTTCATCACCAATCAATGATTCAAACACCCGATCAACGTGTTCTTCAGCTTTTTTGAAGAAAACTCACTTTAATTTCATATAAAATCTCGTTTTTTCCGGTGATTTTGAAGATAATCACTCGATCCGTTCGATTCGAGCGCTAATAAGTGTTTCAATCATTCAAAAATCATCAATTGTTGAAGAAATCACTTCGATCCATGTAAGAAATTCTTTAATTTCATTTTTATGATATGGGTTTTTTATTTAGTCATTGCGTTTTACGATCTTGGCGGGGGTCCGGGGGCAGCGCCCCTGGTAGCGGGGTCCCAGGGGGGCAGCCCCTGGCGGGGTCCAAGGGGCAGAGCCCCTGGCTGGGGTTGAGCTGCATTGGTTCAGACAGTTCACAGCACAGACAATTCACTTTCTTTGGTGTTTTCTGGCCATTGCGTTTTAGAAAAACACATTCTTGAAGTGTTTTTGGTGTATTGCGTTTTAGGTAAAACACTTTTTTAGGTGTTTTCAGTCCATTACGTTTTACAGAGAACACATTCTTTTGTCTTTTAGGCAATTGCGTTTTAGAATGAGTCATTTTTAAGTGTTTTCTGGCCATTGCGTTTTACAAATAAGACATTTCTTTGTGTTTTTTGTGCATTGCGTTTTAGGTAAAACACTTTTTTATGTGTTTTCAGTCCATTGCGTTTTAGAAAACAGACATTTTAAGTGTTTTATAGCCATTGGGTTTTACAAATAAGACATTTCTTTGCGTTTGACCAGTTTCGCCATTACCTTTTAACACCACTTTGAGCCTGAACCCATTCGTTTGTTAGCCATTGTTAATTTGATAGCCGGATTGTGTTATGTTATTGTTATCTTTATCTTGAAAATGAAAAAAAACAAAACAAAATGAGAAAAAAAAAGAAAAAAAGAAGAAAAAGAATAAAAAAGAATAAAGTTGTAGGTCAAAATGACCAATATGTTAGTATTTGTTTCGTGCTTATCCGGTTTATCGTGTGATTATGTGTTTAGCCACTTATTTCAAATATATATATATATATATACCTACCCAATAAAGCCCTCTTGATCCGTGTTAAATTCTAACATTTAGGTGGAGATCTGATTGACGTACAAGCTTATGATAGTATGTTGCATAGTTCGGTCTTAAGAGTTCACTCGAAATTACATATATATATATTAGCTGAGAGATGAGTAACATTGTGAGGGGTATTGACATTGCATTGCTGATTGCTTGAAGGTAAGAAAAACTTGATTAGGTAGGCTCGTTTTCATTTAAATATTATGATTCGTCAACCTTTTGAACGTTGTAAGTCTTGCGAAACCGCTGTGTTTGATGATTTCGTAGTTCGCGTTATAATTTGTTTGAGACTTGCGTTGTTGTTAAGTGTTTAAGTTGGACATGTTGCTTTAGATTTTTTTTTCAGGGATGAAAAAATGTTTAAGTGTGGGGATATTTGATGTGGTCTAAAATATACATCTTTTTATATAAATATTCCTACACTATTGGGTAGATTAGGGGTTGTTTTTATTAAATGTTACTCTTAATGGGTTCATAATTAGATTTTAATGATTTGAAGAAAATAAATGTGTTGAGTGATTTTGAAGTGACGTGAGGGTAGAAAGAAAAAAATAGAACTTTTAAAGGAATTAAATGTCGTTGACTTTTAACATATTAGTTATTTAATTATCAAATTAACTCAGTGTTTGTTTGTGAAATAAATGCAGGTGTAATTTGGAATGACCATATCTTTGGCTGGTGGAATTTTATACGACATATGAGGATTTGCATAATTTACTTCAATGCCCCTAGCAGATCAACTAAGTTACATGCTAGTGCCACCGAGTCCTATTAATTGTTCGAATAATTAAAGTTGCATACCCTGAAAGAATGATTTTGGGCTGTTGGGCCATTAATGCATTGCATGGGTCTTTGCCTTGATGTTTTGTGTAGCACATGAATGGAGCCCATATACTATGATAGTTTGGATTAGAATTAATAGGGCACCATCTATACCATATGCTAGGAGAGATATATACGTGTCTGCGTAACAGGAAAAGGGAGAGTAGATTTTTTACGGCAGAAGTCACGCAAGAAAAAAGAAAGAAAGCTAGGAGGTCTAAGTGATTGGGAGCAAAAGATTAAAGCTTGAGACACTACGGGTTTGATTTTACACGCATATTTTCGTAGTTTCTTCATAGCTTTCATGTTGAACCTAGTTTTGATAAATTGTTTTGACATGTTTTTCGTTATGTTGAACTTAGAATTTATTTGTGTTTTGTTCTTGAACATGAGTAGCTAAATATTTATGCTACCTAGGTCGTATTGATGAATATTTTGTGACTTATGACTTTTGGGTTTTGGATAATATAATTTTTGGCTTAATGTTTTGGTAAAATATCTTTGTGTTGTTGATGATAATGCGTATGAATGCTACTAGTAATTGAATTGCATGATTGTTGCTTTGCGTTTTCTCCACGTTTGTTACTTTGGTAGTTTCAGATCTAGGGTTACACGTGATTTTCCATAGACTTTGTGTTAGTGGTATAATCTAGAGGTTTCTTGTCTAAGATAACCCTATAAGCAACCTTGTGAGTCTTTGAAATTAGTGTTTTGCCACTCTTGAGACCGGGAGGAGATAGAGTGTCAGTTTGTCTAGTTCTTGGGTTTTGGGTAAAGGTGAGACCGGGAGGTGAACCTAGCTTGATTTCCTTAGTTCCTAGCAAATTTGAGTTATTATCATCAACCTTAGATTACCCCTTCATACTTTAGGGTGTGTTGTGATTAGCGAGACCGAGAGGTGAGCGAGTCATTTGGGTACCTGAGCATTCCCTAGTGAAGTGAGACCGGGAGGTGATCTGATCTAGTAACCGGTGATTTACACGCCCACTTTAGGATTGTCCGAGAGGTGTTAGTGAGACCGGGAGGTGATCTAGCAGCCTTTAGGGTTTTCTTGAGTTAGTCGTATTTTTAAGAACCCGGTAGTCATTCCATTATCCAATTCTGAGAGTTGTAAGTTACGGGTAGGATTCTAGACCTAGGTAGTTGTTTTCTCCTAGCATTTGAGTTTTCCTTCAGTTTCCTGAGTCTTCTGCTCTTTTTGTCTAAGTTTACTTGTTTGCTTATTTAGTATTTAGTTAAAACCAATTTTTCAAACAAACAAATTATTAGGCTAGGGCTCGACTTAAAACAGGATTCACCATTACCATCCAGCGAGCCATCCATAGGATCCGAATGTTCTAAGGTTTCTGAGGTGTTTGAAGTGTTAGAGAGAGAGACCTATGAGGAGAAACCATCAGTGGAGATACCCCCGCCTCTAGAGTTGAAGGAACTGCCATCTCACTTGGAGTATGCATTCCTTGGCGAGGGTTCTCAGTTGCCCGTCATTATTTCATTGAGTTTGACGGAGGAGGAAAAGAGGAGATTGATGGTTGTTTTGAGGGCGCACAGGCATTCCATTGCCTGGAAGTTAGTAGATATCAAGGGTATTAACCCTTCCTTTTGCACCCACAAAATTCTTATGGAGGAGGAGTATAGACCGGTAGTACAGCCACAGAGGAGGCTAAACCCCAATAAGCAGGATGTGGTGAAGAAGGAAGTGTTGAAGCTGCTCGATGCCGGCCTGATTTACCCGATCTCTGATTCTGCATGGGTCAGCCCTGTCCAGGTGTCACACCCCGATATTTACACGTTTGACCGGTGGGCCCGGTGGGGGAGTATCGTGACGTGGTTGGCAACATTACAGTCAAACAACACAATATTTAAAATGCACAGCGGAAGCATATGAAAGATGTATTTCAACCGAATAAATTATTATAATATCAAGTATCACAACGGTCGAAAGTTTATCCACAGGTGGATTAAAAATAAATAGGAAACAGTAGTTCAACAGACTTTAGGCATCTTAAGCTTGCGAGACTCTTTTAATGCTAAGGAGAAATCCAGCTTATTACGATTAGTACCTGCATTTAATCTTTTTGGGAAAATACGTCAGTTTACACGGGTAAATACAATTAACCGACTCATTTTAAAAATGATTAAAAATTGATTTGGATGCACATGGCACAAACATTTTATAACTTGGAATAATTATTTAAATATATAATCTCGTAAAAGAATTACATGTTCCTTATGCGTTCAGTAGCCCGGATCGTGCCGGGTTAAAGATCAATAGACACACCACATTATTTATTTGGCACTGACGGGTGTACGCCTACACCCCGCGCTTAGGTCGTGGCCATTTCGTAAAATGATGCCAAGGATATCCGGGACATGGTCATTAACCTCCCAAAGGCTTTAAGCAAACAAAACAATTTAAACGGGCCGATCAAATATCAATTAACCACCATACGATGGAAGATTTAATGCCCGACCAAGCGGTATTTTATATACCGTACCCCAAGCCCGTATAGGGAAAATAAGTTAAAAGTATTTACCTTTGCAAGTATAATTCACAAACAGCAAATGCAAGTAGCTTTTACTGGTCCTCCTATTCTGGAACGAAGGGTTATAATAACCTATTAGAATCCTAACGGGTCTTTAGTTAAGCTTAAGCTTAGACCGGTTAGTTTTAAAGATACGGTTCGTACGCACGTTTAAGCGAAGACCGGATAGAATGTGATTTAGACCTGACAAGTTTTGAAGACTTTCTTAATATGGGTATATTATACACATTCTGGATTTTGAGATAAAACCTATAAGGTTTGACCCGTTTCGGCTAATTTATGCAAACTAGTTACATAAACTGAACCGAACGTGCAAGAGGCGTAATGGGTAACCGTAAGAGCCATATACAGGTTTCCTAAGTTAATATGCCTCAAATATGTTGTGACATCAGTAAGATACCTTTTATTATACCCGAAACGAATTTAAACACAAACTATGCTCCGTAAGGGTAGTTTGGTCATTTACAAGGTTATAAAAGAGTTTAAGTATTAACTTGAGTTACAGGTCTTATGTAATCAGAAAAAATACTTAATTTGATAAGTTATTACAGTAGGGTATTGCATATATGTGAAATGTATCAATTATAACCAAACTATGCACCGTAGGGGCATTTTGGTAATTTCACATAAGCCGAAAAGCTCAAAACTGAAGTCTGAGTTAAACAACTTTTGCTTACTGTTAAAATATTATAATTCACCTAAAATATCAGTAGGTATCAACCCTTGTATGTTTAAAATAGTTTTAGCACATACTATGCGTTAAAAACGCTTAAAAAGGCGATTAGAAGCCGTTTACGGGTTCTATATAGAAAGCTGATATTTTTATTATTCCAGAAAGCTTAAAATAATTTATTTACCATTTAAAATCAGTATCAAAAGGTTTGGGGTCAAAAGGATATGTAAAACTCATTTTATAGCCCGAAAGGGCAAAACCGACAATTACCGAATCAAGCCTATGACTCTAAGTTATGCTCAGCCTAAAATTAATTAAAAATCTTCAAAAATCCCAAAATAATATATTACATCAGTGGGTAAGAAGTTTGATATCAAAAAGTAGGTTTAAATAGGCTATATGCTAAATACGCCGTTAAATAGCTAAAAAGCTTTATAATTACGCTAATGAGCATAACTCTCAATCTACACCACAAACTGATCTCAAATTTTGGGTACAAGTTTATATATCAGTAATTAAGGTTTCTACTCTTTTACATTTTTAAATATCACGTTTTATGGTGAAAAGGACATAATGGTCAACATATGAGCAATTAACGGAATCATGCATATTAACTGGATAACTATTAAACCAAGGTGTATAATCACAGAGGGTTATACTAGCATGTAACCTGGTCCAATTAAAGCTCTAAGGCATTTCTAAAACATGCTTAAACGGGTCAGAACTGAAAGTCAAAGCAAAAGTCAAACTATGCGACTTTCGGTTCCGAACCGGGTCTCTACTGAAAATTGTCGGGTTGAACATGTTTAGACATGTTCTTACATTAATTACTAAGTTATAATAATGATCAAACAGGTTGTATGGGTTCTACAATGCTAATTATGTATTAATTTGAAATTAAGCATCCTGTTGACTTTTTAATAACAAGTTTGACCCGACTAATGGTCTAGTTAGAGTGGGAATCAGAGGGTGCCCTTCTAAGGGTTTATTGCCCACATAATTACCAACTTATAACTACTTTCAATTCGACTAATCACTCGACCATTAGTGATTAATCGTGAAGTCAACCGTTAATTACGACGGTTTGACTTTTAAGCTTAAACTAAGCAAAAACTTAACTAAGAAAGGTTAAGCATACTTACTGAAGTCCTATGCACGATTAGGAAAGACTTGGGTCTGCTCTTGAGCTCCAAAAAGCTCCAGAAATGCAGAAATGAGGTGTGAAGAAATGGTTGCAACCTTGTAGCCTTTTATAGTGTTCAAAACCTCATGGATCATTGACACACAAACCTAGCAATGGCCATGGATCATTTCCAGATGTCCCTAAGGGTCTAGGGGTTGTTTAGGGGTCGCCAAAGATGTGAAAAATCATTTTAAGTCGGTTAGAATGGAGTTGGCAGACAAGAACCCAAAGTTTTTGGAGCAGAAGGCCCCTCACGGCACGCGTAGATCCCCTCAGGGTCCTCACGTGGCGCGACGCCTCATCTGATCAAATCTGAATTTTTTGATTTTTATGCTTTGATCCTTGGCTCTTGAAAACTTTGCTTCGACTTTATTTCTTGCACTTTGAACCCTCTAAATTGACTTATAAGGGCTTCAAGACATATACCCACTTTGTTAAGTCCTCGGTTAACTTTATTGTCACCTGAAAAGTCATAAACTTCATCGTAGACGCTTTTAGCCCTTCGCATACGAATTTGATCATAACTTTCTCATACGATAACGAAACTTTGTGAAATTTATATCGTGCATTCTAGTGAGCATAATTAACCGTTACAAAGCTTCGGGTTTGCTAAAAGGTCACTCAGAGGTATAACTTAAACATGTTGACACATTTAACCCCTGTAGTTTGTAATCTCTCACTTTCATTCACAATTAGCTTCGTATGATCCATGATTTATTCGTTTGAAGGTATGAGCATCATGTAGGGTTAATGTAAAGTATATTTATTAACTGTTGACATTCTGAACCCGTATATTCACATGCTTTCCATGTTTGTCAACTTTAGTCCCTCTAGAACATTCTTTCACACGTTCAAGCTTATGACACGTGTCAATACATTATAGGACGTGAATTTTCAAGGTGTTACACCAGGTAGTTCCCAAGAAGGGGGTATGACTATGGTGGTGATCGAGAAGAATAAACTGATACCCACCAGGACAGTTACCGGATGGAGAGTCTGTATTGACTACCGCAGACTTAATGACGTCACCCGCAAGGATCACTTTCCCTTGCCGTTTATTGATCAGATGCTTGAGCGACTGTCGGGGCAGCAGTTCTATTGCTTCCCTGACGGTTTTTCTGGTTATTTCCAGATCCCCATCACACCGGAGGATCAGGAGAAAACCACATTTACATGCCCCTACGACATCTTTGCGTACCGACGCATGCCGTTTGGACTATGTAATGCTCCAGCTACTTTTCAGCGTTGTTTGGTGGCCATATTTCATGAGCTTATCGAGGACTCCATGGAGGTTTTCATGGACGACTTTTCTGTTTTTGGGAGTTCCTTCGATTCGTGTCTGCGTAATCTAGATCGGGTGCTAGCTCGTTGTGAGGAGACGAACCTGATGCTTAATTGGGAGAAGTGTCATTTTATGGTTCGTGAGGGGATTGTGTTAGGTCACAAGATTTCACATGCAGGGCTTGAGGTGGATCAGGCCAAGATTGATACGATTTCTAAGCTCCCGCCGCCTACTTCTGTGAAATCTATTAGAAGCTTCTTAGGTCACGCAGGATTCTATCGCCGCTTTATTCGTGACTTCTCTAAGATAGCTAGACCCATGACCCAGTTGTTGGAGAAGGACATGCCATTCGTTTTTGATGCCGAATGCACTAGGGCCTTTGAGTTGTTGAAGGAGAGGCTTGTTACTGCTCCCATCCTTGTGGCTCCCTATTGGAGCCTTCCGTTTGAAGTCATGTGCGACGCTAGTGATTCTGCTGTTGGAGCCGTCTTAGGGCAGCGTAGCGAGAAGCATTTTCATCCCATCTATTACGCTAGCAAGACCCTAAACGATGCTCAGGAGAATTACACCATGACTGAGAAGGAGTTGTTAGCAGTCGTGTTCGCATGTGACAAGTTTCGGTCCTACTTAGTGCTTTCTAAGACCATTATTTTTACCGATCACGCTGCACTTAGGTACTTGTTCGTGAAGAAGGACGCGAAACCCAGGTTGATTAGGTAGATTCTCTTGCTCAAGGAGTTCGACATAGAGATTAGGGATAAGAAGGGAGCAGAGAACGTGCCTGCTGACCACCTATCTAGGCTTGAGAATTCGGAGACTGAGGTGTCTAGCGTGGGGACGATAGGCTATTCCTTCCCCCATGAGATGTTGATGTATGTGAGGGCCCAGGAGGAGGGCTATCCGTGGTTCGCAGATTTTGCGAACTACCTATCCACAGGAGAGCTTCCGCACGAGATGCCATACCAGCAGAAGAAGAAATTCTTTGCCGACCTTAAATTCTACATATGGGAGGATCCTTATTTGTTTAGGATAGGTGCGGATCAGATGGTTTGGAGGTGTGTGGCTGCACCCGAGACTCGTAGTATTCTTGAGCATTGTCATTCGGGGCCAACTGGTGGCCACTACGTGGGTGCATATACCGCTAAGCGGGTGTTTGATTCGGGATTTTATTGGCCCACCATATTTAGGGACGCCTACGAGTTTGTCCGTAGCTGTGATGCTTGCCAGAGAGCCGGCAACATCTCATCCCGGAATGAGATGCCCCAAAACCCCATCCAGGTGGTTGAGATTTTTGATATCTGGGGCATCGATTTCATGGGACCCTTCCCCATGTCACGTGGGAGTCGTTACATCCTTGTAGCTATCGATTATGTATCTAAGTGGGTAGAGGTGAAAGCTTTGGCCACTAATAGTGCTAGGGTTGTAGTGAAGTTTCTGAGAGAGTTGTTTGCTAGGTTCGGCACTCCTAAGGCCATCATTAGTGATCGTGGCACCCATTTCTGTAACTCACAGATGGAGAAAGTGTTGAAATGCTATGGGGTCACCCATCGGCTCTCGACTGCCTATCACCCTCAGACGAGTGGACAGGTGGAGAATGCCAATCGTGGCATTAAACGTATCCTAGAGAAGACTGTAGGACAGAGCCGCATTCACTGGGCCGACAATTTAGCTGACGCACTTTGGGCTTTCTGCACTGCTTATAAGACACCTATCGGGACCACACCCTTTAGGATGATTTATGGGAAAGCGTGTCATCTGCCGGTTGAGTTGGAGCACCGGGCGTATTGGGCCTTGCGAAAGGTAAATCTTGATATGGACGCCGCGAGTAAGAAACGGTTTCTCCAGATACATGAGTTGGAGGAGTTACGTCACGAAGCGTATGAGAAATCGTGGGCTTACAAAGAGAAGACAAAGCAATTACACGATCGTCACTTGAAAAAGGTGAAAGAGTTTAAGTGTGGGGATCGTGTCTTGCTTTATAATTCGCGATTGAGGTTATTCCCGGGTAAGTTAAAATCCCGATGGTCCGGTCCGTTTGTGATTAGAGAGGTATTCCCGTATGGGACGGTAGAGATCGAGGCAGACGATGGACGTGCTTGGAAGGTGAACGGTCATCGTCTTAAGCACGTGAGGTTAGCACGTGAGGTGTAGGTATATTTGTTGTACAGTTTTGTATATATATTTTTTTTTCATTTTATTGTTGAGTCAGTCTTGCGTCAGTTTTTGTTTAGAGTCGATATTATGCTTGGGTTTGCTTTGCTTTGTTTTGTTTTGTTTGTGCAGGTTTGGAGGATACCGCCCGTACTCAATCTCCATTCGGACGGTGATTTCGAGCTTACACTATATTGTAAAGGGAAGCCCCAGTATATTGGTTTTGGATACGATCGCGAAGGAAATGCTATACGGTCGTGTATGGGTTCGGATTGATGACACGCGCAGCTGGCACTGATTTTTATCCTAACCAGCTAAGTCCTTTCCAATTCGTTATCTTTTTATTTTGTATATTATTTTAGGTTTTATTTCTTATTTATTTTTAGTTGTCTTTCATCCTACATTGGGGACAATGTAAACTTTAAGTGTGGGGATGAGAAACTACGTCTTTTTAGATAGTTTACGAGTCGAGAGCGCGTGTTTCTTTAAGTTGCGGGATAGTAGGTTGACTGAATCGGTTTTTGGGAGTAAAAGGTTGTGGGATGCCTAGGATAGTGGATGGAGACGGAGAGTTAATTAGTTGTGCATTGTCAATATCGGTAGCCCTTATATTCCACATGATAGTGAGATTTGAGCCTTTACATGTTTCATATATATGATCACTATTTTCGTTTCATGTGTGTTTACCGACTTGTTGCATTACTTTAGAACTTGTGCGTTTTGATTCAGTTTGAGACCTTCGGTTAGGATTTGACATGGATATGATAGAGGCATTAACATCACCATATTTATGTAGCCTTTGTGTTTGACCAGTTTCGCCATTACCTTTTAACACCACTTTGAGCCTGAACCCATTCGTTTGTTAGCCATTGTTAATTTGATAGCCAGCTCGTGTTATGTTATTGTTATCTTTATCTTGAAAATGAAAAAAAAAAAACAAAACAAAATGAGAAAAAAAAAAAGAAAAAAAGAAGAAAAAGAAAAAAAAGAATAAAGTTGTAGGTCAAAATGACCAATATGTTAGTATTTGTTTCGTGGTTATCCGGTTTATCGTGTGATTATGTGTTTAGCCAATTATTTCAAATATATATATATATATATATATAGGGGAAGGTTCAAATGAAAACCACTAGTTATTGTGAAAACTCGAAAACTAATTAAAAAAGCCAAAAAAAAATACCAAATTTTTTTTTTTGCATATTAATTTTCGCAGGTTTTTTTATATAAAAAAATTTCAAAAAAAAAAAAAAAATTGTGTAGTGCACATGTGTAATACTACACATGTGTATTATTAAACATGTGTACTACAAAATTTTTTTTTTTTTTTTTTTTTGAAAAAAAGTTTTTTTTTCATATATAAAAAACTAGCGATTTTGATAAAAAAAATTGAAAAAAAAAATTGTGTGTTTTTTAGGCTTTTTTTAGTTAGTTTTCGAGTTTTCACAATAAAAGTGGTTTTGATTTGAACCATCCCCTATATATATATATATATATATATATATATATATATATATACCTACCCAATAAAGCCCTCTTGATCCGTGTTAAATTCAAACATTTAGGTGGAGATCTGATTGACGTACAAGCTTATGATAGTATGTTGCATAGTTCGGTCTTGAGAGTTCACTCGAAATTACATATATATATATATATATATATATATATATATATAGGGAGGGGCTCATGCGAGAACCACCCTTATTGTGAGAACCATGAGAACCAATGTGAACACAACCTAAAATAGCTAAAAAAACCTAAAAAAACCTAACCCCCACCCCCCCCACCCAAAAACCTAAACCGCCCACCCCCCCCCCCCCAAAAAAAAAACCTAACCCCCCCCCCCCCCCAAGCTAAAAAAAACCTAAAAAAAACCTAACCCCACCCCCCCAAAAAGCCTAAACCCCCCTCCCCCACCCTCCAAAAACCTAACCCCCCCCCCAAGCTAAAATGCTAAAAACTAAACCCCCAAAAAACCTAAAAAAATCTAAAAAAAATCAAAAAAAAATCCAAATTTTTTTTTTTTATTTTTTTAATATTTTTTAGGTTAAAATCGCTACTTTTCGAAGCCAAAAAAAAAAATTTAAAAAAAAAAAAATTTTTTTTTTTTTTTTGAGTTCGAAAAGTAGCGATTTTAACCTAAAAAATATTAAAAAAATCAAAAAAAAAAATTTTTGTGTGATTTTTAGCTATTTTTAGGCATTTTTGGTGTGTTCACATTGGTTCTCGCGGTTCTCGCAATAAGAGGTGGTTCTCGCATGATCTTCTCCCTATATATATATATATATATTAGCCGAGAGATGAGTAACATTGTGAGGGGTATTGACATTTCTTAGTTGATTGCTTGAAGGTAAGAAAAACTTGATTAGGTAGGCCCGTTTTCATTTAAATATTATGATTCCTCAACCTTTTGAACGTTGTAAGTCTTCCGAAACCGCTGTGTTTGATGATTTCGTAGTTCGCGTTTTATAATTTGTTTGAGACTTGCGTTGTTGTTAAGTGTTTAAGTTGGACATGTTGCTTTGGATTTTTTTTTTCAGGGACGAAAAAATGTTTAAGTGTGGGGATATTTGATGTGGTCTAAAATGTAGATCTTTTTTATATAAATATTCCTACACTATTGGGTAGATTAGGGGTTGTTTTTATTAAATGTTACTCTTAATGGGTTCATAATTAGATTTTAATGATTTGAAGAAAATAAATGTGTTGAGTGATTTTGAAGTGACGTGAGGGTAGAAAGAAAAAAATAGAACTTTTAAAGGAATTAAATGTCGTTGACTTTTAACATATTAGTTATTTAATAACTCAGTGTTTGTTTGTGAAATAAATGCAGGTGTAATTTGGAATGACCATATCTTTGGCTGGTGGAATTTTATACGACATATGAGGATTTGCATAATTTACTTCAATGCCCCTAGCAGATCAACTAAGTTACATGCTAGTGCCACCGAGTCCTATTAATTGTTCGAATAATTAAAGTTGCATACCCTGCAAGAATGATTTTGGGCTGTTAGGCCATTAATACATTGCATGGGTCTTTGCCTTGATGTTTTATGTAGCACATGAATGGAGCCCGTATACTATGATAGTTTGGATTAGAATTAATAGGGCACCATCTATACCATATGCTGGGAGAAATATATACGGGTCTGCGTAACAGGAAAAGGGAGAGTAGATTTTTGACGGCAGAAGTCACGCAAGAAAAAAAAAGAGAAAGCTAGGAGGTCTAAGTGATTGGGAGCAAAAGATTAAAGCTTGAGACGCTACGGGTTTGATTTTACACGCATATTTTCATAGTTTCTTCATAGCTTTCATGTTGAACCTAGTTTTGATAAATTGTTTTGACATGTTTTTCGTTATGTTGAACTTAGAATTTATTTGTGTTTTGTTCTTGAACATGAGTTGCAAAATATTTATGCTACCTAGGTCGTATTGATGAATATTTTGTGACTTATGACTTTTGGGTTTTGGATAATATAATTTTTGGCTTAATGTTTTGGTAAAATATCTTTGTGTTGTTGATGATAATGCGTATGAATGCTACTAGTAATTGAATAACATGATTGTTGCTTTGCGTTTTCTCTACGTTTGTTACTTTGGTAGTTTCAGATCTAGGGTTACACGTGATTTTCCATAGACTTTGTGTTAGTGGTATAATCTAGAGGTTTCTTGTCTTAGATAACCCTATAAGCAACCTTGTGAGTCTTTGAAATTAGTGTTTTGCCACTCTTGAGACCGGGAGGAGATAGAGTGTCAGTTTGTCTAGTTCTTGGGTTTTGGGTAAAGGTGAGACCGGGAGGTGAACCTAGCATGATTTCCTTAGTTCCTAGCAAATTTGAGTTATTATCATCAACCTTAGATTACCCCTTCATACTTTAGGGTGTGTTGTGATTAGCGAGACCGGGAGGTGAGCGAGTCATTTGGGTACCTGAGCATTCCCTAGTGAAGTGAGACCGGGAGGTGATCTGATCTAGTAACCGGTGATTTACACGCCCACTTTAGGATTGTCCGAGAGGTGTTAGTGAGACCGGGAGGTGATCTAGCAGCCTTTAGGGTTTTCTTGAGTTAGTCGTATTTTTAGGAACCCGGTAGCCATTCCATTATCCAATTCTGAGAGTTGTAAGTTACGGGTAGGATTCTAGACCTAGGTAGTTGTTTTCTCCTAGCATTTGAGTTTTCCTTCAGTTTCCTGAGTCTTCTGCTCTTTTTGTCTAAGTTTACTTGTTTGCTTATTTTGCATTTAGTTAAAACCAATTTTTCAAACAAACAAATTATTAGGCTAGGGCTCGACTTAAAACAGGATTCACCATTACCATCCAGCGAGCCATCTATAGGATCCGAATGTTCTAAGGTTTCTGAGGTGTTTGAAGTGTTAGAGAGAGAGACCTCTGAGGAGAAACCATCAGTGGAGATACCCCCACCTCTAGAGTTGAAGGAACTGCCATCTCACTTGGAGTATGCATTCCTTGGCGAGGGTTCTCAGTTGCCCGTCATTATTTCATCGAGTTTGACGGAGGAGGAAAAGAGGAGATTGATGGTTGTTTTGAGGGCGCACAGGCATGCCATTGCCTGGAAGTTAGTAGATATCAAGGGTATTAACCCTTCCTTTTGCACCCACAAAATTCTTTTGAAGGAGGAGTATAGACCGGTAGTACAGCCACACAGGAGGCTGAACCCCAATTTGCAGGATGTGGTGAAGAAGGAAGTGTTGAAGCTGATCGATGCCGGCCTGATTTACCCGATCTCTGATTCTGCATGGGTCAGCCCTGTCCAGGTGTCACACCCCGATATTTACACGTTTGACCGGTGGGCCCGGTGGGGGAGTATCGTGACGTGGTTGGCAACATTACAGTCAAACAACACAATATTTAAAATGCACAACGGAAGCATATGAAAGATATATTTCAACCGAATAAATTATTGTAATATCAAGTATCACAACGGTCGAAAGTTTATCCACAGGTGGATTAAAAATAAATAGGAAACAGTAGTTCAACAGACTTTAGGCATCTTAAGCTTGCGAGACTCTTTTGATGCTAAGGAGAAATCCAGCCTATTACGATTAGTACCTGCATTTAATCTTTTTGGGAAAATACGTCAGTTTACACTGGTAAATACAATTAACCGACTCATTTTAAAAATGATAAAAAATTGATTTGGATGCACATGGCACAAACATTTTATAACTTGGGATAATTATTTAAATATATAATCTCGTAAAAGAATTACATGTTCCTTATGCATTCAGTAGCCCGGATCGTGCTGGGTTAAAGATCAATAGACACACTGATGCGTGTGAAGTGTTACTTATATTAGGTGTATATTTTAAGCCATTTTTAACACTTATTTTAGCCAAGTTTTAAATTTATAAAACACGATATTTCACTAACACTAAACACACATATGGGCAAGTGCACCCATCGTTGAGTGTAGTATAGCGTTGGTAAGATACCGAGGTCGTCCAAGGACACAAGAGCTTTTAGTACCGGTTTATCCTCAACGTCTAACCAAAATAAAAGTTTAGAAAAATATTTTAAACTAAGAAAATTAAAAACTAACTAAAATGCTGAAAAATAAAAAGAAAAGAAAAACAGATAGACAAGATGAATCACTTGGTTCCGACTCGTATCTAGTATAACCTTTGATTATTTCCGCACTTTTGCACATAATTAAGAGATTATCTTAGTTATTGTAGTAGGCCCCTCTTTTGAAGGTGACGTTACCCTCACCCCAGTAGTTTGAGTCAGCAGGGATACAATCCTAAAAGGGTGGATTATTGGAAGATAATGAATTAAGTTATTAATGCAGTATTGTGGTAGGCCCCGCTTTTGGCGGTGACGTTACCCTCGGCTAAGTAGTCTGAGTCAGCAGGGATACAGTCCTAAATAGCCGGGTTATAGTATTAATAGTAGTTAACTTATGAGGGGATCAAAGAGTTTGGACCCCCGCCATCCAATACCGTGAAGTATTGAAGGAGGTCCTACTAAATTTGACCCAGGTCCATTGCAGGACCTCTAAACGCTGAACAATGGCAAGACCTTTACCAAACCGTTCCCTTAACCCCCTACCAGGTAGCCAACATACCTCCATATAGACCGTGGAGATATGAATGGTGAAAATCCTTTATTTTATATAGACAGTAAAATAATGCCAAGACACCACGGACAAACGATAAGGAAAGATCACCTTCAACATAAGTAACTAGTTATTAAAGTCATTAATACAAAACCAAATAAAAAGTGCAAAAGATTAGAAATAAAAAGTATTATACTAGACACTTTGTCTTCACCAAGTGATGTAAGAGACTTAGGCAAACATGGCCTTGATTGTCAAGAACTCTTACGATCAATCTTGGATCCCGAGACGACTCACACACTCTACGATGGACAATGGATGATGGTGGTGGATGATGGTGTTGTGGTGGTGGTGGGTGGTGGATGAAGTGTGAGAGAGGTGGTGTGCCAAGGGATGAGATGAAATGAATCCAAGCACTCCTATTTATAGGCTGAACAGAGTGCTGGACACGGCCCCGTGTCCGCTGGGCACGGCCCCGTGTCCGTCTGACAATCTCTCTCCTCATTAATTGTAATTCGCAATTACAATAAATGCGCCTGCTGTACTTTCGACACGCCCCCATGTCCGCTGAGCACGGCCCCATGATGGGCAATAAAAGCTTCTATAGATTTGTCTTTTCTGCTGCTTCTTGGGCACGGCCCCGTGCTGGCTGAGCACGGGGCGTGTTCAGCCTTCTGTCTTCTCCTTTTTGCTTTGGAAGGTGCCGTTGAGGGGTCGGGCAGTCCACTAATGTTCCTTTCCTTGTATTTATGTTGGATTTTGCTGTCTTTTTGCTTCTTTTGCGTTTTTGAGCTCATTTAATCCTGAAAATACAAAAGGAAGACAAAAACACTCTTTTTCCAATATTAGTACTTAAAAAGGGTTAGTTTTATGCCTCATTTGATGTAATTTATATGTTGCATTTTACACACATCACACACCACATTATTTATTTGGCACTGACGGGTGTACGCCTACACCCCGCGCTTAGGTCGTGGCCATTTCGTAAAATGATGCCAAGGATATCCGGGACATGGTCATTAACCTCCCAAAGGCTTTAAGCAAACAAAACAATTTAAACGGGCCGATCAAATATCAATTAACCACCATACGATGGAAGATTTAATGCCCGACCAAGCGGTATTTTATATACCGTACCCCAAGCCCATATAGGGAAAATAAGTTAAAAGTATTTACCTTTGCAAGTATAATTCACAAACAGCAAATGCAAGTAGCTTTTACTGGTCCTCCTATTCTGGAATGAAGGTTTACAATAACCTATTAGAATCCTAAAGGATCTTTAGTTAAGCTTAAGCTTAGACCGGTTAGTTTTAAAGATACGGTTCGTACGCACGATTAAGCGAAGACCGGATAGAATGTGATTTAGACCCGACAAGTTTTGAAGATTTGCTTAATATGGGTATATTATACACATTCTGGATTTTGAGATAAACCCTATAAGGTTTGACCCGTTTCGGCTAATTTATGCAAACTAGTTACATAAACTGAACCGAGCGCGCAAGAGGCGTAATGGGTAACCGTAAGAGCCATATACAGGTTTCCTAAGTTAATATGCCTCAAATATGTTGTGACATCAGTAAGATACCTTTTATTATGCCCGAAACGAATTTAAACACAAACTATGCCCCGTAAGGGTAGTTTGGTCATTTACAAGGTTATAAAAGAGTTTAAGTATTAACTTGAGTTACAGGTCTGATGTAATCAGCAAAAATACTTGATAAGTTATTACAGTAGGGTATTTCATATATGTGAAATGTATCAATTATAACCAAACTATGCACCGTAGGGGCGTTTTGGTAATTTCACATAAGCCGAAAAGCTCAAAACTGAAGTCTGAGTTAAACAACTTTTTCTTACTGTTAAAATATTATAATTTACCTAAAATATCAGTAGGTATCAACCCTTGTATGTTTAAAATAGTTTTAGTATATACTATGCGTTAAAAACGCTTAAAAAGGCGATTAGAAGCCATTTCCAGGTTCTATATAGAAAACTGATATTTTTATTATTCCAGAAAGCTTAAAATAATTTATTTACCATTTAAAATCAGTAGCAAAAGGTTTGGGGTCAAAAGGATATGTAAAACTCATTTTATAGCCCGAAAGGGCAAAACCGACAATTACCGAATCAAGCCTATGACTCTAAGTTATGCTCAGCCTAAAATTAATTAAAAGTCTTCAAAAATCCCAAAATATTATATTACATCAGTGGGTAAGAAGTTTGATATCAAAAAGTAGGTTTAAATAGGCTATATGCTAGCTAAATACGCCGTTAAATAGCTAAAAAGCTTTATAATTACGCTAATGAGCATAACTCTCAATCTACACCACAAACTGATCTCAAATTTTGGGTACAAGTTTATATATCAGTAATTAAGGTTTCTACTCTTTTACATTTTTAAATATCACGTTTTATGGTGAAAAGGGCATAATGGTCAACATATGAGCAATTAACGGAATCATGCATATTAACTGGATAACTATTAAACCAAGGTGTATAATCACAGAGGGTTATACTAGCATGTAACCTGGTCCAATTAAAGCTCTAAGGCATTTCTAAAACATGCTTAAACGGGTCAGAACTGAAAGTCAAAGCAAAAGTCAAACTATGCGACTTTCGGTTCCGAACCGGGTCTCTACTGAAAATTGTCGGGTTGAACATGTTTAGACATGTTCTTACATTAATTACTAAGTTATAATAATGATCAAACAGGTTGTATGGGTTCTACAATGCTAATTATGTATTAATTTGAAATTAAGCATCCTGTTGACTTTTTAATAACAAGTTTGACCCGACTAATGGTCTAGTTAGAGTGGGAATCAGAGGGTGCCCTTCTAAGGGTTTATTGCCCACATAATTACCAACTTATAACTACTTTCAATTCGACTAATCACTCGACCATTAGTGATTAATCGTGAAGTCAACCGTTAATTACGACGGTTTGACTTTTAAGCTTAAACTAAGCAAAAACTTAACTAAGAAAGGTTAAGCATACTTACTGAAGTCCTATGCACGATTAGGAAAGACTTGGGTCTGCTCTTGAGCTCCAAAAAGCTCCAGAAATGCAGAAATGAGGTGTGAAGAAATGGTTGCAACCTTGTAGCCTTTTATAGTGTTCAAAACCTCATGGATAATTGACACACAAACCTAGCAATGGCCATGGATCATTTCCAGATGTCCCTAAGGGTCTAGGGGTTGTTTAGGGGTCGCCAAAGATGTGAAAAATCATTTTAAGTCGGTTAGAATGGAGTTGGCAGACAAGAACCCAAAGTTTTTGGAGCAGAAGGCCCCTCGCGGCACGCGTAGACCCCCCCCCCCCCCCCAGGGTCCTCGCGTGGCGCGACGCCTCTTCTGATCAAATCTGAATTTTTTGATTTTTATGCTTTGATCCTTGGCTCTTGAAAACTTTGCTTCGACTTTATTTCTTACACTTTGAACCCTCCAAGTTGACTTATAAGGGCTTCAAGACATATACCCACTTTGTTAAGTCCTCGGTTAACTTTATTGTCACCCGAAAAGTCATAAACTTCATCGTAGACGCTTTTAGCCCTTCGCATACGAATTTGATCATAACTTTCTCATACGATAACGAAACTTTGTGAAATTTATATCGTGCATTCTAGTGAGCATAATTAACCGTTACAAAGCTTCGGGTTTGCTAAAAGGTCACTCAGAGGTATAACTTAAACATGTTGACATATTTAACCCCTGTAGTTTGTAATCTCTCACTTTCATTAACAATTAGCTTCGTATGATCCATGATTTATTCGTTTGATGGTATGAGCATCATGTAGGGTTAATGTAAAGTATATTTATTCACTGTTGACATTCTGAACCCGTATATTCACATGCTTTCCATGTTTGTCGACTTTAGTCCCTCTAGAACATTCTTTCACACGTTCAAGCTTATGACACGTGTCAATACATTATAGGACGTGAATTTTCGAGGTGTTACACCAGGTAGTTCCCAAGAAGGGGGGTATGACTATGGTGGTGAACGAGAAGAATAAACTGATACCCACCTGGACAGTTACCGGATGGAGAGTCTGTATTGACTACCGCAGACTTAATGACGCCACCCGCAAGGATCACTTTCCCTTGTCGTTTATTGATCAGATGCTTGAGAGACTGTCGGGGCAGCAGTTCTATTGCTTCCCTGACGGTTTTTCTGGTTATTTCCAGATCCCCATCACACCGGAGGATCAGGAGAAAACCACATTTACATGCCCCTACGGCACCTTTGCGTACCGACGCATGCCGTTTGGACTATGTAATGCTCCAGCTACTTTTCAGCGTTGTATGGTGGCCATATTTCATGAGCTTATCGAGGACTCCATGGAGGTTTTCATGGACGACTTTTCTGTTTTTGGGAGTTCCTTCGATTCGTGTCTGCGTAATCTAGATCGGGTGCTATTGTGAGGAGACGAACCTGATGCTTAATTGGGAGAAGTGTCATTTTATGGTTCGTGAGGGGATTGTGTTAGGTCACAAGATTTCACATGCGGGGCTTGAGGTGGATCAGGCCAAGATTGATACGATTTCTAAGCTCCCGCCGCCTACTTCTGTGAAATCTATTAGGAGCTTCTTAGGTCACGCAGGATTCTATCGCCGCTTTATTCGTGACTTCTCTAAGATAGCTAGACCCATGACCCAGTTGTTGGAGAAGGACAGGCCATTCGTTTTTGATGCCGAATGCACTAGGGCCTTTGAGTTGTTGAAGGAGAGGCTTGTTACTACTCCCATCCTTGTGGCTCCCGATTGGAGCCTTCCGTTTGAAGTCATGTGCGACGCTAGTGATTCTTCTGTTGGAGTCGTCTTAGGGCAGCGTAGGGAGAAGCATTTTCATCCCATCTATTATGTTAGCAAGACCCTAAACGATGCTCAGGAGAATTACACCATGACTGAGAAGGAGTTGTTAGCAGTCGTGTTCGCATGTGACAAGTTTCGGTCCTACTTAGTGCTTTCTAAGACCATTATTTTTACCGATCACGCTGCACTTAGGTACTTGTTCGTGAAGAAGGACGTGAAACCCAGGTTGATTAGGTGGATTCTCTTGCTCAAGGAGTTCGACATAGAGATTAGGGATAAGAAGGGAGCAGAGAACGTGCCTGCTGACCACCTATCTAGGCTTGAGAATTCGGAGACTGAGGTGTCTAGCGTGGGGACGATAGGCGATTCCTTCCCCCATGAGATGTTGATGTATGTGAGGGCCCAGGAGGAGGGCTATCCGTGGTTCGCAGATTTTGCGAACTACCTGTCCACAGGAGAGCTTCCGCACGAGATGCCATACCAGCAGAAGAAGAAATTCTTTGCCGACCTTAAATTCTACATATGGGAGGATCCTTATTTGTTTAGGATAGGTGCGGATCAGATGGTTAGGAGGTGTGTGGCTGCACCCGAGACTCGTAGTATTCTTGAGCATTGTCATTCGGGGCCAGCTGGTGGCCACTACGTGGGTGCATATACCGCTAAGCGGGTGTTTGATTCGGGATTTTATTGGCCCACCATATTTAGGGACGCCTACGAGTTTGTCCGTAGCTGTGATGCTTGCCAGAGAGCCGGCAACATCTCATCCCGGAATGAGATGCCCCAAAACCCCATCCAGGTGGTTGAGATTTTTGATATCTGGGGCATCGATTTCATGGGACCCTTCCCCATGTCACGTGGGAGTCATTACATCCTTGTAGCTATCGATTATGTGTCTAAGTGGGTAGAGGCGAAAGCTTTGGCCACTAATAGTGCTAGGGTTGTAGTGAAGTTTCTGAGAGAGTTGTTTGCAAGGTTCGGCACTCCTACGGCCATCATTAGTGATCGTAGCACCCATATCTGTAACTCACAGATGGAGAAAGTGTTGAAACGCTATGGGGTCACCTATCGGCTCTCGACTGCCTATCACCCTCAGACGAGTGGATAGGTGGAGAATGCCAATCGTGGCATTAAACGTATCCTAGAGAAGATTGTAGGACAGAGCCGCATTCACTGGGCCGACAATTTAGCTGACGCACTTTGGGCTTTCCGCACTGCTTATAAGACACCTATCGGGACCACACCCTTTAGGATGATTTATGGGAAAGCGTGTCATCTGCCGGTTGAGTTGGAGCACTGGGCGTATTGGGCCTTGCGAAAGGTAAATCTTGATATGGACGCCGCGAGTAAGAAACGGTTTCTCCAGATACATGAGTTGGAGGAGTTACGTGACGAAGCGTATGAGAAATCGTGGGCTTACAAAGAGAAGACAAAGCAATTACACGATCGCCACTTGAAAAAGGTGAAAGAGTTTAAGTGTGGGGATCGTGTCTTGCTTTATAATTCGTGATTGAGGTTATTCCCGGGTAAGTTAAAATCCCGATGGTCTGGTCCGTTTGTGATTAGAGAGGTATTCCCGTATGGGGCGGTAGAGATCGAGGCAGACGATGGACGTGCTTGGAAGGTGAACGGTCATCGTCTTAAGCACTACTTTGGAGGGACGTTAGATGACCGGGAGGACGAGACGATTTATCTCGATCCATCTGAGGGAGCTGAGGAGATGCAGGGGACGACAGTTGATTCCCCAAAGGTTAGCACGTGAGGTGTAGGTATATTTGTTGTACAGTTTTGTATATTTTATTTTATTTTATTTTTTTTCATTTTATTGTTGAGTCAGTCTTGAGTCAGTTTTTGTTTAGAGTCGATATTATGCTTGGGTTTGCTTTGCTTTGTTTTGTTTTGTTTGTGGAGGTTTGGAGGATACCGCCCGTACTCAATCTCCATTCGGACGGTGATTTCGAGCTTACACTATATTGTAAAGGGCAGCCCTAGTATATTGGTTTTGGATACGATCGCGAAGGAAATGCTATACGGTCGTGTATGGGTTCGGATTGATGACACGCGCAACTGGCAATGATTTTTATCCTACCCAGCTAAGTCCTTTCCAATTCATTATCTTTTTATTTTGTATATTATTTTAGGTTTTATTTCTTATTTATTTTTAGTTGTCTTTCATCCTACATTGGGGACAATGTAAACTTTAAGTGTGGGGATGGGAAACTACGTCTTTTTAGATAGTTTACGAGTCGAGAGCGCGTGTTTCTTTAAGTTGCGGGATAGTAGGTTGACTGAATCGGTTTTTGGGAGTAAAAGGTTGTGGGATGCCTAGGATAGTGGATGGAGACGGAGAGTTAATTAGTTGTGCATTGTCAATATCGGTAGCCCTTATATTCCACATGATAGTGAGATTTGAGCCTTTACATGTTTCATATATATGATCACTATTTTTGTTTCATGTGTGTTTACCGACTTGTTGCATTACTTTAGAACTTGTGCGTTTTGATTCAGTTTGAGACCTTCGGTTAGGATTTGACATGGATATGATAGAGGCATTAACATCACCATATTTATGTAGCCTTTGTGTTTGACCAGTTTCGCCATTACCTTTTAACACCACTTTGAGCCTGAACCCATTCGTTTGTTAGCCATTGTTAATTTGATAGCCGGATCGTGTTACGTTATTGTTATCTTTATCTTGAAAATGAAAAAAAAAAAACAAAACAAAATGAGAAAAAAAAAAGAAAAAAAGAAGAAAAAGAAAAAAAAAAGAATAAAGTTGTAGGTCAAAATGACCAATATGTTAGTATTTGTTTCGTGCTTATCCGGTTTATCGTGTGATTATGTGTTTAGCCACTTATTTCAATATATATATATATATATATATATATACCTACCCAATAAAGCCCTCTTGATCCGTGTTAAATTCTAACATTTAAGTGGAGATCTGATTGACGTACAAGCTTATGATAGTATGTTGCATAGTTCGGTCTTGAGAGTTCGCTCGAAATTACATATATATATTAGCCGAGAGATGAGTAACATTGTGAGGGGTATTGACATTGCATAGTTGATTGCTTGAAGGTAAGAAAAACTTGATTAGGTAGGCCCGTTTTCATTTAAATATTATGATTCCTCAACCTTTTGAACGTTGTAAGTCTTGCGAAACCGCTGTGTTTGATGATTTCGTAGTTCGCGCTATAATTTGTTTGAGACTTGCGTTGTTGTTAAGTGTTTAAGTTGGACATGTTGCTTTAGATATTTTTTTCAGGGATAAAAAATGTTTAAGTGTGGGGATATTTGATGTGGTCTAAAATATACATCTTTTTATATAAATATTCCTACACTATTGGGTAGATTAGGGGTTGTTTTTATTAAATGTTACTCTTAATGGGTTCATAATTAGATTTTAATGATTTGAAGAAAATAAATGTGTTGAGTGATTTTGAAGTGACGTGAGGGTAGAAAGAAAAAAATAGAACTTTTAAAGGAATTAAATGTCGTTGACTTTTAACATATTAGTTATTTAATTATCAAATTAACTAGTGTTTGTTTGTGAAATAAATGCAGGTGTAATTTGGAATGACCATATCTTTGGCTGGTGGAATTTTATACGACATATGAGGATTTGCATAATTTACTTCAATGCCCCTAGCAGATCAACTAAGTTACATGCTAGTGCCACCGAGTCCTATTAATTTTCCGAATAATTAAAGTTGCATACCCTGCAAGAATGATTTTGGGCTGTTGGGCCATTAATGCATTGCATGGGTCTTTGCCTTGATGTTTTATGTAGCACATGAATGGAGCCCATATACTATGATAGTTTGGATTAGAATTAATAGGGCACCATCTATACCATATGCTGGGAGAGATATATACGGGTCTACGTAACAGGAAAAGGGAGAGTAGATTTTTTACGGCAGAAGTCACGCAAGAAAAAAAAAAGAGAAAGCTAGGAGGTCTAAGTGCTTGGGAGCAAAAGATTAAAGCTTGAGACGCTACGGGTTTGATTTTACACGCATATTTTCATAGTTTCTTCATAGCTTTCATGTTGAACCTAGTTTTGATAAATTATTTTGACATGTTTTTCGTTATGTTGAACTTAGAATTTATTTGTGTTTTGTTCTTGAACATGAGTAGCTAAATATTTATGCTACCTAGGTCGTATTGATGAATATTTTGTGACTTATGACTTTTGGGTTTTGGATAATATAATTTTTGGCTTAATGTTTTGGTAAAATATCTTTGTGTTGTTGATGATAATGCGTATGAATGCTACTAGTAATTGAATTGCATGATTGTTGCTTTGCGTTTTCTCTACGTTTATTACTTTGGTAGTTTCAGATCTAGGGTTACATGTGATTTTCCATAGACTTTGTGTTAGTGGTATAATCTAGAGGTTTCTTGTCTTAGATAACCCTATAAGCAACCTTGTGAGTCTTTGAAATTAGTGTTTTGCCACTCTTGAGACCGGGAGGAGATAGAGTGTCAGTTTGTAAAGTTCTTGGGTTTTGGGTAAAGGTGTGACCGGGAGGTGAACCTAGCTTGATTTCCTTACTTCCTAGCAAATTTGAGTTATTATCATCAACCTTAGATTACCCCTTCATACTTTAGGGTGTGTTGTGATTAGCGAGACCGGGAGGTGAGCGAGTCATTTGGGTACCTGAGCATTCCCTAGTGAAGTGAGACCGGGAGGTGATCTGATCTAGTAACCGGTGATTTACACGCCCACTTTAGGATTGTCCGAGAGGTGTTAGTGAGACTGGGAGGTAATCTAGGAATCTTTAGGGTTTTCTTGAGTTAGTCGTATTTTTAGGAACCCGGTAGCCATTCCATTAACCAATTCCGAGAGTTGTAAGTTACGGGTAGGATTCTAGACCTAGGTAGTTGTTTTCTCCTAGCATTTGAGTTTTCCTTCAGTTTCCTGAGTCTTCTGCTCTTTTTGTCTAAGTTTACTTGTTTGCTTATTTAGTATTTAGTTAAAACCAGTTTTTCAAACAAACAAATTATTAGGCTAGGGCTCGACCTAAAGCAGGATTCACCATTACCATCCAGCGAGCCATCCATAGGATCCGAATGTTCTAAGGTTTCTGAGGTGTTTGAAGTGTTAGAGAGAGAGAGACCTCTGAGGAGAAACCATCAGTGGAGATACCCCCGCCTCTAGAGTTGAAGGAACTACCATCTCACTTGGAGTATGCATTCCTTGGCGAGGGTTCTCAGTTGCCCGTCATTATTTCATCGAGTTTGACGGAGTAGGAAAATGGGAGATTGATGGTTGTTTTAAGGGCGCACAGCCATGCCATTGCCTGGAAGTTAGTAGATATCAAGGGTATTAACCCTTCCTTTTGCACCCACAAAATTCTTATGGAGGAGGAGAATAGATCGGTAGTACAGCCACAGAGGAGGCTGAACCCCAATATGCAGGATGTGGTGAAGAAGGAAGTGTTGAAGCTGCTCGACGCCGGCCTGATTTACCCGATCTCTGATTCTGCATGGGTCAGCCCTGTCCAGGTAGTTCCCAAGAAGGGGGGGTATGACTATGGTGGTGAACGAGAAGAATAAACTGATACCCACCAGGACAGTTACCGGATGGAGAGTCTGTATTGACTACCGCAGACTTAATGACGCCACCCGCAAGGATCACTTTCCCTTGCCGTTTATTGATCAGATGCTTGAGCGACTGTCGGGGCAGCAGTTCTATTGCTTCCTTGACGGTTTTTCTGGTTATTTCCAGATCCCCATCACACCGGAGGATCAGGAGAAAACCACATTTACATGCCCCTACGGCACCTTTGCGTACCGACGCATGCCGTTTGGACTATGTAATGCTCCAGCTACTTTTCAGCGCAGTATGGTGGCCATATTTCATGAGCTTATCGAGGACTCCATGGAGGTTTTCATGGACGACTTTTCTGTTTTTGGGAGTTCCTTCGATTCGTGTCTGCGTAATCTAGATCGGGTGCTAGCTCGTTGTGAGGAGACGAACCTGATGCTTAATTGGGAGAAGTGTCATTTTATGGTTCGTGAGGGGATTGTGTTAGGTCACAAGATTTCACATGCGGGGCTTGAGGTGGATCAGGCCAAGATTGATACGATTTCTAAGCTCCCGCCGCCTACTTCTGTGAAATCTATTAGGAGCTTCTTAGGTCACGCAGGATTCTATCGCCGCTTTATTCGTGACTTCTCTAAGATAGCTAGACCCATGACCCAGTTGTTGGAGAAGGACAGGCCATTCTTTTTGATGCCGAATGCACTAGGGCCTTTGAGTTGTTGAAGGAAATGCTTGTTACTGCTCCCATCCTTGTGGCTCCCGATTGGAGCCTTCCGTTTGAAGTCATGTGCGACGCTAGTGATTCTGCTGTTGGAGCCGTCTTAGGGCAGCGTAGGGAGAAGCATTTTCATCCCATCTATTACGCTAGCAAAACCCTAAACGATGCTCAGGAGAATTACACCACGACTGAGAAGGAGTTGTTAGCAGTCGTGTTCGCATGTGACAAGTTTCAGTCCTACTTAGTGCTTTCTAAGACCATTAGTTTTACCGATCACGCTGCACTTAGGTACTTGTTTGTAAATGTAGGGATCTGATTTACAATTTCCTATTTCAAGTGGATATAAAAGACTCTATTACCCTTACAATTTTCAAATCAGTCCAAAAAATAAAACACATTTTACAATTTTGTCCCTATTGATCTCAACCATTAGATCAAAGATCTAATAGCTGACATTCTTTCTTACCCTTCTCACATTTTTTTCTTTTTTACAGGAACCTCAATCTATATATATATATATATAGGGTGGGGTTCTAGAGTGAACACTAATGTATTTGCGAACTAAGTGAACAAATCTTGGCCATTGTTTCATCATCAAATGGTAAAATACACTAGTGTATTTCATCATCAAATACTGGCCATTGATCTACACACATGTATGGCATGATTAGTTCGCTCAGTTCGCAAACTACACTAGTGTTCACTCTTGAACCTAATCCTATATATATATGTGTGTGTGTGTGTGTATGTATATATATATATATATATATATATATATATATATATATATATA
Organism: Helianthus tuberosus; assembly: GCA_030545235.1. Lineage (NCBI taxonomy): Eukaryota > Viridiplantae > Streptophyta > Magnoliopsida > Asterales > Asteraceae > Helianthus > Helianthus tuberosus. The sequence goes on from JARYGA010058496.1 coordinate 33,779, forward strand.
TGGTAGGGTTATCTTAAGAACACTAAATATTGCGAGAATCATGAAAACGAATAAAAAACCAATCAAAATCAAATTTTTTTATTCAAAACTTATTGTAATTAAAATACAACATTAAAAAAAATACTCTTTAAATAATTCACCTCTGCTCTCAAAATCACTCTTATTAAATTTTTTATACATGCGTAAATACAACCAATACATGTAAGTTTAATTTCTAATATTGTATTTGAATAATAACGATAAGTGAAAAAAAATTGAAATTGAATTGTTTTTGACCAAGTTCTTATGGTTTTTTCATTCGTTTTCACGGTTCTCGCAATATTTATCATTCTCAAGCCTCATGATTATGGAAAGTTGTTTTTTTATTTATTTTTGGTGTTGAAATTCCAACGAGCTCATGAGACATAGTAAGAAATTAGGATTACAATTTCACAAAAGAACATTAAAAATACAATGGATGGGAGACAAACCAAATACACCAATCATAGAGAGAATTACATCAATCAAAGAGAGAACTTGTAATGTGTGTTACACTAAAGCCAAATTCGTAGCCACCATTACTGGGACATATTTTAGGCTCATTCAGCCGTCGATCTTGGAGTTTCGTAGTAATTGCTGACTAACACCTGTTTGAGATGGGTTACCTCGTGTGTGAATACCGTTAAGAGTTTATCTGTGAAATCCACATCAACAAGTTCTATATCTCGAGTTCTAAAGGTAATATGTTGAATGGCCTTACATGCAATTGAACCCTAGTAAAATACATAGGTTGTTGGATATTCATTAGAATTAGGGCTGTCCAAAAAGCTCGTGTCTCGGAGCTCGCTCGGATTTAACTAGGAAAAAGCTCGTCCGGTTTGAAAGTGAGCCGAGCCGGCTCGGCTCGGTTAGAAAGTGAGCCTAGCTCAACTCGGCTCGGCTCGTGACGAGCCAAATTCGCTCGGTTTGACTCGCTTGTTAGTTTTGCTCGGCTTAGCTCGAATTATTTTACTTATAATATATTTTATTTTTATATTACATATAATATATTACAAAAAAAGTTATTATTATTTACATGTATTTAGGTTTGCTGTTTGATATCTATGCCATATTTAAAGGTTAATTGTCGTGCTAATGAAAAAATATTGTATTTACTTGAAATATAAAACTTATTTTGCTTGCCTTAGCTTGGCTCGGCTCGGCTAGGCTAATGAATAGTCCTAATTAGAATAATTTTAAAATAGGCATACAAATCCCAACATAAGAAACAACACATAGTTTGGTCTAAGACAAAGTATAAAGGTGACGCCCATACTATAACACATATTCATTGGATTACATCCAACTCTCTAGTTCACCTGCCTTGTGGTATGACAATCTTGTTGTCACATACGCAGGGGCGGACCTACATAAGCCCGTGGGTGGGCGACCGCACCCCTTGAAAAAAAAAATTTAGTGTTATTTTTCGCGAAAAATCCCGACCGCACCCTTTGAAAAATTTCGACCGCACCCCTTGGAAAATTCTGACTGCACCCCTTAGAAAAAAATGTTAGAATTTATATAAAAAAAATTTGTAAACAAGTTAGCCCACAATAAAACTTGTATTCCTATAACCCAACATCAAGCCCAATTGAATAAGTTTATGGTAAAACCCAACCCAAATAACTAAATCAATTAACAAAACATAACCCAATTACCCAAATAAAGCCAATCGCCCTTTCATCTCTCCCGCCCTCCCCTTGCTGCAGCGACCAAGAAACAGAAGATCAACCATTCAACCTGCAACAGGCTTCGAACGATCAGCCATTCAACCTGCAGACTAGCCGACCAGAGGTACGAATCCTTGATTTTATTCTTCAAGAGTTTTGAATTTTGATAAGGTTTTTGATAGGGTTGTTGTCTTGTTGATAAGGTTGTTGTTGTACAATTAAGGCAGTCGGCAATTTGCCATTTATTGGGTTCAACAACTTGTTTACTTTAAATATTAAAAAAGTTGGTGGATTGTAAGATTGTTGATTAAATATTAAGGAATTGAAATTACTAGTGGATTGTTAAAATTTAAATAAAAGATTGTTGATTTCATTAAGGAATTGAAATTAAGGAATATTGTTTATTTTGTATGTGATAGGCACAATGAGTAAAGATGTTATGGCGCGATTTCTCAAAAAGAGGAAAGCGGATGAAATCGGATCATCTTCCGATTTTGTTGATGTGAATGATCTTCCCTCGGATCCTCATGATCGCAAGGCGATAGCATCATACAACGTGAATCAACGAGATGATATTAGAAGGGCATACAACAATAAACAATTCGCCAACTTGGATGGTTTGTCAAGTCTTGTAAGGTTAATGGTTTCAACAAATATTCACGTAACTTTTACATTGGTATATCGTTTATTGAAGCTTGTTCTCGTATTACCCGTCGCAACCGCAACCGTTGAAAGATGTTTTTCGGCAATGAAGAATGTGAAGACCTACTTGCGTAATCGGATTGGCGATGAGAATTTAAGTGATAGTTGTATATGTTATATAGAGAAAGACTTGCTTAAGAAAGTACATCTAGATGATGGTTTGGATAGATTTCAAAAAATGAAAACCCGTAGGGTGACTTTTTAAATATGTTTGTAACAATGTTTGACGTGTTTTTAATGATCATATAAATTTAAGTTTGATGTTCTTTTTTTACATGACCCGACCCGAACCGGTTTTTTTATGTATATATCTAGACGCCTAAGATTTAAAAAAAATCCGCACCCCCATGAAAAAAATCCTAGGTCCGCCACTGCACATACGTAGTTGTTAATTTAGTCTTTTATCCAGCGCACCAAACATTTAGAAACTGACCTTAAATTTAGACGTGACATGGCATTTGCACAAACATTTTGAGTTCATTATGTACCTACCACTTTTTAGATGGTTTTATTGATCAATGGGTTATCCACCATGTGATGTTATTCTTTACGATCCAAGCTTCACATTGGGATCCCATTTAGTATGCGGGGACATGTTGTTGAAAATATTTCAATCAAACAGTAGATTAATATAAACTTTATTAATTACCGAGTTATTGGCCAAACCAGTTTGTTCCAACTTGAGCAAACTGAGTAAAGAAAGGTAGAAGATGACTGTCCCGTTATCGGACGAATTAAAGAACACACAAAACTAAAACCAACCTGGCGATTAAGAAGGGCGATCTTTGAACTGCACGGATGATTCCTGTCCTTAAAGGATTTTACGTGCTCGTATTGCTGTGAGCGGCAGCGTAAACTCTCAGGATTTAATGCAGAACTTATCCGGTATTCCAACAGCAATGGAAACAAAAAAAAAACGCAGAAGCTGGAGAAGAAACTGGAGCACACAAAGTTGGGAGGCTGCGAAAACTATATCTCTGAATGGGTAGCAGGAGGCCTTAATTTATAGACTGTGATCACAACAGAGAATGAGAAAAACGTGGAATGGGATAACCCTCCAGAACCAAATTCGGTTGCTGGAGATAACCCACACGAATTCGAATTACTAGAGATAACCCCCACTGTTTCGAATTCACCTTTTTCTCAATCTTATCTCATTCGATCCACATATCTGACGCACCTGAACCGGACTCTAGCTAAAAATAAAAGCACCTTAGCTCCTAGCGAGATGCGTATGTGCAAAGTGCGCCTCAAACGCGCCATTCGCGAGCTCGCGGCTCCGCTCGACGCGCGTGTGGGCTTTATCCACTTCTCAACCCATCTAACACTTTGGTGACCCATAAAGAGTAATCCCTTATAAACCACTCAAATTTCACTTCCCTCACCAATGTGGGATGGATGAAACATACCAAGTTGTATGTTCTCCTTTAATATTTCCAACAATCCCCCACCAAGTTGGAATGTTTCCTTTCACTTAGACTGATGATGTCACTAGGTGTCACGGAGATTAAACCCAGTTTATGTTGATAAACAAGAAGAGACAGATTTGATGATGTCCTATCGAATTAAACCATTAACCTGATAGCCCCCTTCGGTTTACCCCCACACATCACCAGCCGACTTTGCGTTCTCACTGAGCGCGAATATGGTCGTGCGCTATAAATCCTTTTCATGACCCTTTAGAAGATAAACCACTAATCTTCACTTGAAGCGGCACCACCCCTAGATCATATAGGTGAAGTTTTACATCATCCACATTGCTTGGATGCCTCCAAAACTTTGTTAAGAGCATTTGCTCACCCTTGTTCTCGGCAACGACTTACTATCATACCTCACATGGATCTATCAAAAATTGATAGTACCTTCTATCGTTAAGTGACTTCGTTTTTACCCATTAAACTTGAGAAATAGGAGCACTAAGTTCAAGTTGGGTTTCCATCACTAACGATTCTTTGGTGGTTTTAGACCCATGTCTCTCGCGGTATTCACAACCAAATCTCTCTTCAGAGGTTCAGTAAACGAATCCGCCAAGTTCCTACTCGTCTTGACATAGACAACCTTGATGGTACCACTTTCAAGCAGTTGTCTCACATAATTGTGCCAAATACCTATGTGTCTTGACCTCCCATTATACACTGCGTTATATACTTTAGATAGTGTTGTAACACCCTTCTAATTTTACTTGAATTTAACAATAGTTAAAACCATTTAAAATAAAAGATGCTTAATTAACATAGATTTCATAAAAGAAGTTCATACGTAGCATAAACCTTAGTCAACCAACGACTAAGTTAAAACATTCCAAAAGTTGTTTAACAATTGTTTACAACCCATAAACATAGACTATTAAAGATTTAAAACGTTGCGGAAGCTTGTAAGTAGTGTTCGGTTCTTCAAAATCTAGCTCGATCATCTTCCGGTTACTTTCCAACATCACCTAAGATCAAAACCATAACAAATGTTAGTTTTGATCAAGTTACAATGGATACAAACAAGTTCCAAGGGTTAACAACACAAAAAAAATAAAAATTTTCCAGAAGGGGGGCGTCGCGTGACGCCAAGGACCCTCGCGTCACGCCAAGCCCCCATTTTCACAGAATGTTCACTTTGTTGTTGCTGCAGATTTCCAGTTCCAAGTTTAATCAAGTTCTAACTTAAAATGGCCATAATTTTTGACTCGTAAGTCCGTTTTAGGTGATTCTTTTTCCTATGCGCCTGTAAATTCATTACCGACATGCCTATTACAAATTTCATACCGAAAAATTTGTTTACGGACCGAACTACTATATGTCCATTTGCAATTATTCGACCCATTCTAACTTAGCCATTTTACTACCATTTAACTAGTAAACCTAAGGCGTTTATTACCCAAACTCCGGGGCTTATTATCACTGGCACTTCATTACCAAACCTATGGCTTCGTGCTCTTGTGACCGTTTCCGCCAATTCCTTCTACTTACCATACTAATACTACAAAGTATCATTATTTGACCCGTTTGATCCATCTACGGAAAAATCCTCCTTTTTGATGTCTACCAAACGACTACAAACCAATTCTTAACCTACGGATTTAAGTAATGTACATGATCATTACATCCAACACAATTTTATCAACAATGCATAGTTTAACAACAATTCATCAATTGTAACGGATCAAGTTACATACCTTCAATGTAAGCCTTTCAAACGTGATTCGCCACCCGCTTGTCCGCTTGACGCTCCTGCGTCCTTTCCTATAGAGTTCATTAATGACATATTTAGAACTCTCTTTAAACCACATATCGCATAATACATCGAAACATCATAATTATGCGTTTAAACCTTGGGTTTTAGTTTTAAGCCTTCTTAGAGGCATTTTCACAAACACTTTAAGAGCAGATTTTTACATGATTAAATATCAAGTCTCTAGCTTATCACTTAGCCCTAATTTCACATCATTCAACCATTTTACACAATTGTTAGCTTCTATAATTCTGAAGTTACCTCACAATTGTCAAATTACACTAGAACAACACCCAATCTCCTAGTGATTATCAAATTCTACATAACCCACTAATCACCTACAATGGTGTTCATGGATTTTACTAAAATTTCACATGATTTCAACTTGTATTTGTCTAGGGTTTGTCCCTAGACACTATAGTTGTTCCTAAATCATCATAAGACACACATGCAACCATAATTTCAGATTTTCCCAATTTCATGAGAATTTCAAGTTGAGAGTTTTCATCAATATTTACATACCTTGTAATCCTCTTGTGACGAGGATCAATAATCTATGCTCGATTTTCGTTTTTGATCAGATTTGGACCTTCAATTTGGTTGTTTTGTGAATGTTTAGGGTTTAGAGGGAGCCTAGGATCGCCCCTGATGTTGGTCGACTTCAACAAACACAGACAAATGTGTTTTATGTTTTTAATTTAATTATTTCAATAATTTAGTTTCCATTTAGGCACATTTAGTCCCTCCTCTTTCACTTTTTTGTTTGTTTGAACCCCTAACTACTCATAAGTGTCTAACTAACTTGGTTAGTGTCATTTCTAGTTAGTTTATTTTACTATTTTACTTACAACTAAATTGTAAATTTATGAACTCGTATTTTCGGAATGTTACAAGTCCATCCCCCTTAAAAGGGTTTCGTCCCCGAAACCAAAGTACGTACCAAATAAAATAGGGTAGAGACGTTTCATTTCCTCTTCGGACTCCCATGTGGTATCCGCACCCTTTCTGTGTTCCCATTTAACCTTCACTTGGTTAATCACCTTGTTTCTCAAGCTCTTCTCTTTACGATCTAAAATCGCAATTGGTTTTACGGCATAGTTGAGACTGTTATCCACCTCGATATCTATCACACCCCTTTCTGCGGCGGAAGCACGAGGTGTGACCATGAAAGGTTCTCATTGCATACGAAGAGTAAACATGCTATATGCTCGTAAATTAACATTCAAATACCATAATTTGAAAACATACGTTAGCGTTTACATCGCTAAGTCGCATAAAACATTGTCTCAAAAAGTTCACAACTTTATTTAAAGATAAACTTAAGCGACATCCAAGAGCATAAGCAAGACCGCGCGCACATCCATCCAAGTTTCCTGAAATACATGTGAGTTTTGGAAAAACGTCAACATAATGTTGGTGTGAATTCATGCAGTTTTTGTATTTCACGTTTGTATACTTTGTTTGAAAACATAGTTTGTGAATAAATCAAGTTTTCATATATAAATCCAGTTTCATGTGTACACCACGTACTCATGTATAATTCAATTTCTTCTTGAGTACCCCACGTACTTCAAGTATAATTCAATTTCTTCTTGAGTACCCCACGTACTTCAAGTATAATTCAATTTCTTCTTGAGTACTCCACGTACTCAAGTATAATTCCCATTTTTCTTGAGTACCCCATGTACTTCAAGTATAATTCAATCTTTTCTTGAGTACCCCACGTACTCAAGTATTCATCAATTTTTAGTATGGTATGGCTTTTATGTAAGTAAAGTATTCCTGTAAGTATCAGGATTGTTAACGGGTTGCAAAGCCATTAACATGTGACACGACATAGGAAGTCACCAAACCTAAGGCATTTAATTGGTATATTCTGAGACACAAAAGCACTACTCGATTCTCGCCCTCACCGAGAGTGTGGCTGCCAGGCACCCGTTAGATCTAACCTTTTATTCTGCGGTCTAAGTATATTGTTGATTAATGGTGCTTCTGTACCCTATTCGTGACACTATTTCTCATAACGCATCCTACTTGGTTCTCGTCCTCACCAAGCGCGTTTCTTTTTATCATTTCTCATAACGCATCCAACTTGGTTCTCGTCTTCACCAAGCGCGTTTCTTTTTATCATTTCTCATAACGCATCCAACTTGGTTCTCGTCCTCACCAAGCGCGTTTCTTTTATCATTTCTCATAACGCATCCAACTTGGTTCTCGTCCTCACCAAGTGCGTTTCTTATTATCTTATATTTTGTCACACTTGGTTCTCGTTCTCACCAAGTGTACTTCTTGTATTTATATCATACCATTTATAAATATTGTACTTTTGTACATGTATTTCAACCCCGAAGTTATAAAAACTGAAAACAGTTAAAAGAAAAGGGGGAGCATGAACTCACAACTTTGTGTTCCTTGCGTCGTAAACTTCACCGGATTTGCTTAATTAACGTCGTAACCTATACGCGTTTTCTTAACGTTAGTCACTAGACTTGCGTCGCACAAGTACAGTCACTCTCTTTTGTGTATATTTTCTTGTGTTAAAAATATTTTATATTTTTAACTAAGTGTCTTACTTATATTATTTTCTCAAAAATAAATATAAGCTTTTTGTATTTTGCACTTTGCACCCGAATTATGTATCTTGTATGTTGTATGTATATTTTGTGTTTATACTCCTCATGAGTATTTAGTGTATTTTTAAGTCTTAATACACTAGCACGTATAACACATACTATATACACTTAGCACACAAGTTGGTGATCAAATAATATATATATTTTTCTCGAAAATATACATACTTAATATCCATTTTTTATTCTTGAAGAAATCACCATTTCTTATCACCAAAAATTAGGGAAACCTTGGTAATGTTTTTAGGTATATTTTTAGGGGATAAGTTTCTCAAAAATTTATATTTTTCTAAGTGTCAAAATTTATAAAAATTTTGACAGAGTTTCCCCTAAAAATGGAGGTTTCCCATGTTTTCAAAACATGTGTTTATTTTCTTTTAAATCGTCAACGATCGTCAACAACAATTATCAACAATAATCATCAACAATAATCACTAATTTCTCCATTTCATGAACTTGAACATTTACAAAAATGTGTAGTAACTTACTAGCACATTTAGTAAGTCTTGTTATCTTTAAAAATAATTTTAGTTTCTTAAAAACTTTATTTTTAAAGAATATGAAGTTTCACAACTTCTAGTCGAGATTCGCAAAAATATTTCTTTGTCAAATTTTCTTGTGACACATGTGTCTACACACTTGTTTATTTACTAAAAAAGCTTTTAGTTCGGATAAGATCCGGGTTTTGACAAAACTTAGCATTTTCCGCTCGGTTCTTCCGAAAAACCACTTGTAGATCTTTAGATCTACATGTTTAGAGTCTTATTTTACAAGGAAAATTATGTTTACACAAGTTCCAAGTTCATGGTGGATGATTTCATCATCTTTTATATTTCTAACACTTAACATCCTACTAGTTCATGTTCTTGAACATGATCTAGTATGCGTAGATGATGATCCATCCAACTTATAATGACAAACAACATCAAATAATAACTATACAAGATCTACAAGATTTACACACACATCTTTCCTTTATCCACCTTATTCATCTTATGTTCAAGACTTTTAGTTTTGATCTTGTGTGTTCTTGAGTTTTAACCGTTAAATCACTTATTAACCACTTTAAACAAGAACAAGATGGTGTTTTATGACACTTACTACTAGCTCATGGCTAGGGAAGTTCGAGAGTGCAAATGAGGTGGATAAAAGCAAATGGTGAGGGTCCTTCAACTTCCGAACACACCGAGCCTCGTGAATCACCTTCTTACACCTTCAAGTGGACTTGGAATGGATGAGTTTGGATTGAAGATGGTGGTGGTGTCTTGGTGGTTCTCGGCCGAGGGTGTAGAGAGGAAGAGGGAGAGAGTGTGTGAGTTGGTGTGTGAAGAAATGAGTTGCCATAATCCCATGTGTTCTATTAATAACCAACTTCAAGTGTAAGCTTTGGTCATTATGTTTAGTAAAGCACAAGCATATCCATTATAATATTGAAATAAAATCAACCAAATGGGTCCCTTGTTGGAACCGTATACATGGGGGGGGGGGGGTTAGTAGGATAGGCTTTAACTAAATTGGTTGATTATTAGTTGAAATCCAAGTATAAGTTGAGTGCTTTAGTTGTTAGATATTTATACGGGGTGTTAGGGTATTCGGGGACCCTAACTAGCTCAGAAAAAATAAAAACAATGCTTCTAGCATTATTTTGGTGTTCCGGGTATTGTCCGGTTGTTCGGTTAGATACCGATTCGTTAAAGTGCTAAATCACACTTTTTAGTGTCTTTTAAGTACCTTTCTTGTACTCTTTCAATTCCCAACACTTAGGGAAATATTCTGGATAATAAAACGACATTTTTGCATAATATTCATATGTTTAAATGCTGAATTATTGCTGAATTATATAAATTCTGCACTTAAAGTGCGTTTCGGGTGCTTTTTAGTGCTTATTTTTGCTTTCGCAATGTCTATAAATTAAACCCTTATATGTACTCTTGGGTTTTAATGTACTTTTGTCGTCGGACCTACACCTAGGCCTCAATTCTAATGTCTGACTGCTTTCTGCAGTTCTGTTGACACAGTGTGTCTTACCGGTGAGTTTACTAATATTTTTGACGCAACGCTCTCGTTTATGCATAAAGCAATATTTTATAGTATACAACGTGCATGAATTCACTTGTTTAATCATGTGTTCAGACATTGCTGATAATTAAGCACATAATTGCAGTCATTAAATAATGATTAGAGTGTACGGAAGTTACCGGTTTGTGCCAGTTGTCACAGTCTCCCCCCGTTAAAAGAATTTCGTCCCGAAATTCAGGCTGAACTAACTCTCGCAGGAGTCTTCTTGAATAGGTGGGGATACTTTTCTTTGAACTGGTCTTCACGTTCCCATGTGTACTCGGGTCCGTGCTTAGAGTTCCAACGTACTTTAACAAGTTTCACACTGCTCCTCCTAGTCTTGTTGACTTTCCAGTCAGTAACCTCAACGGGTTGTTCTGTAAATCGGAGGGCTTCATCAATATGCACTTCATCCATCGGGATGATCACGTTTTCTTGTGTTGGACTCTTCTTCAGGTTGGATACATGAAACGTATCATGTACTCCATTAAGTTCTTCCGGTAACTCCAACTTGTATGCCACGGTACCAATTCTCTTCAATATTCTGAATGGTCCGATGTATCGTGGATTCAGCTTTCCACGTTTTCCAAATCTGACTACGCCCTTCCATGGTGAGACTTTTAACAACACTTTGTCTCCCACCTCGAATTCTACTGATTTTCTTTTCGGATCAGCGTAGCTCTTTTGTCGATCTCGAGCCGCCTTAATGCGCTCTCGGATCTGCGCAATCTTGTCGGTTGTCTCTTGTACAAGTTCAGGACCAACCATACGTTTATCTCCAGCGTCTGCCCAACATAAGGGCGATCGGCATTTGCGGCCATACAGAGCCTCGAACGGCGCGGCTTTTATGCTTGTATGATAACTGTTATTGTAGGAAAACTCAACTAAAGGTAGATGAGTATCCCAGCTGCCGCCTAGATCCATGACACATGCGCGAAGCATATCTTCTAATGTTTGTATAGTCCGTTCGCTCTGGCCGTCTGTTTGTGGATGGAATGCCGTGCTTAGATCTAACTGAGATCCAAAGGCTTCCTGAAATGATTGCCAGATTCTTGAGACAAAGCGTCCATCTCTGTCTGAAATGATTGAGATTGGCACTCCATGTCGTGCCACAATTTCTCTTAAGTATATTTCAGCAAGCTTTCCAGTGCTGTCTTTTTCTCGGATCGGTAGGAAGTGCGCAGACTTCGTTAATCGATCAACTATTACCCATATCATATCGTGCCCTCTCGGGGTCCTGGGTAATTTCGTTATGAAGTCCATCGAGATTTGTTCCCACTTCCACACGGGAATCTCTGGTTGTTGTAGTAGGCCGGACGGTTTCTGATATTCTGCCTTAACCTTGGCACAGGTTAGGCATTTTCCAACATAAACAGCAACGTCGCTCTTGAGTCTCGGCCACCAATAGTATTCTTTCAAGTCTTGATACATTTTGTCCGATCCTGGATGGATCGAATATCTCGATTTGTCGGCTTCATTAAGGATGACTTCTCGTATGCCACCATAGAGTGGAACCCAAATACGCTTCTTGAAGTATAAGGCTCCCTCTTCATTTGGCACCATGTATTTCAGCATACCCCGTAGGTATTCAGCTTTACGGTTCTCTTCTTTAAGAGCTCCTTGTTGTGCATCCCGAATGCGTGCAGTGAGGTTCGTTCGAATGGTCATTTCCAATGCTCGAACCCTTAGGGTATTAACCCTTTCTTTTCGGCTCAACGCGTCCGCTACAACGTTTGCCTTTCCAGGATGGTACTTAATCTCACAGTCATAATCGTTCAACAGCTCAACCCAACGTCGCTGGCACATATTCAATTCCTTCTGATCAAATATGTGTTGTAAGCTTTTGTGATCTGTGAAGATTGTATATCGAGTACCATATAAATAATGTCGCCAAATCTTCAAGGCGAATACCACTGCGCCCAGCTCCAGGTCATGAGTGGTATAATTTCTCTCGTGAACCTTCAGTTGTCTTGAAGCATAAGCGATGACTTTTTGGCGTTGCATGAGCACGCAACCCAAGCCTTGTCGTGAGGCGTCGCAATATACCACGAAGTCTTCAGTGCCTTCGGGTAATGATAGTATCGGTGCATCGCAGAGCTTGTTCTCAAGTAGCTGAAAGGCTTCTTCCTGTTTGTGACCCCAGTCGTATTTCTTGTCTTTCTGTGTAAGGGTCGTTAGCGGTTGAGCTATTTTTGAGAAATTCTCAATAAACCGTCGATAATAGCCCGCTAAGCCCAAAAATTGACGAACTTCAGTTGGGGTTTTGGGGGCTTCCCAATTCTTTATTGCTTCTATCTTGGACGGCTCTACGTGAATGCCCTTCACATTCACAACGTGACTAAGAAATTGTACTTCGCGAATCCAGAATTCGCATTTTGAGAACTTTGCATAAAGCTTCTTTTTCTTCAGTAGTTCCAAGATAGTTCCGAGATGTTGCTCGTGTTCTTCTTTGGTTCGCGAGTAAATCAGGATATCATCGATAAATACAATCACGAATTTATCGAGATATGGTTTGCATACGCGGTTCATCAGATCCATAAAGACCGCTGGTGCATTTGTCAGTCCGAATGGCATCATAAGAAATTCATAGTGCCCATATCGTGTTCTGAATGCAGTCTTTGGTACGCTTTCCTCTTGGATTCTCAGCTGATGGTATCCAGATCGAAGGTCGATCTTGGAATAGTAGCTTGATCCTTGCAGTTGATCGAATAAGTCATCAATCCTTGGTAGCGGATACCGATTCTTGATCGTGAGCTTGTTCAGTTCTCTGTAATCGATACACATCCGCAGTGATCCATCCTTCTTCTTCACGAACAATACTGGAGCTCCCCAGGGTGAGAAGCTTGGCCTTATGAATCCTTTATCCAACAACTCCTGGAGCTATGTCGATAATTCTTGCATTTCAGATGGAGCAAGTCGATAGGGTGCCTTGGCTACAGGAGCAGCTCCCGGAACCAAGTCTATACGGAATTCGACTTGTCGTTGCGGAGGTAGTCCTGGCAGATCTTCAGGGAACACATCAGGAAATTCCTTCACCACAAGAATGTCTTCAAGTTTTGGCTCCACAGCCTTCTTGTCTATAACGTGTGCTAGGAAAGCGATACATCCTTTCCTTAAGCACTTCTGTGCCTTCATGCAACTGATGATTCGTAGAGGCGCGTTTCGTCTTTCTCCATGTACGATGAGAGTTTCATCATTTGCCAAAGGAATGCGAATGATTTTCTCATGACAAATAACCTCAACTTTGTTCTTGGACAACCAGTCCATCCCGACTACTACATTGTAGCTACCCAATTGAATAGGTAGGAGGTCGATGCTAAATCTTCGTTCACCAAGTTCTAAAGTGCAGCCTCTAACAACTTCGCCCGATTCAACAAGTTTACCATTGGCTAGTTCTATGGAATAAGGAATTTCTAATCTACTAGATTCTATTCCCCGTATGCGTTTAAATTCCACAGACATGAAGCTATAATCGGCGCCAGTGTCAAATAATATGGATGCAAAGTGATTGTTAACGAGAAACGTACCGGTGACCACGTTAGGGTCCTCGCGTGCGTCTTTTGCTCCAATAAAAAATGCTCGAGCCTGAGTATTGTTTCCCTTTGGGCAGTCCTTCATAAAATGATCATTGCTTCCACATCTGAAGCATCCTTTGGTTGCAAGGGTTTTCGTCTCCTGGGGCGGGTTTGCGTCACGCTTCTTGCTGAAACCCTTGTTGTTGCGAGTTGCTTGGTTCAAACTCGTATGCTTTCTCTTTTGGTCACCGGACGACTCAGCATGCGTCTCGGTCTTCTCTGTTGGGTTTAGTGATAACTTCTTCATACGAACACAATCTTCAGTCAAACTGACAGCCAGAGTTACAGCCTCAGTGATTGTTTGTGGTTTGGCCGACGTCACCATGCCACGAAACTCTGGGCCAGTCCCCAAATGTAGCGTTCGACACGCTTAAATTCGAGAGTCACCATGTAGGGAAGCACTCTAGACAGGTCGTGGAACCTTCGAGTATAACCATTAATGTCAGCACTTACCAAGGTCAAGTGCCAGAACTCCGTTTCCAGACTTTGGAGTTCAGCACGAGAGCAATACTTCTATCTCATTCTTTCCTTCAGTTCCTCCCAGGTTAGGCCATAAGCGGCGTTATCGCCCAAAGTTTGGACTTGCAAGTTCCACCAAGTCAGAGCTTCATCGATGAATAACCCAGTAGCAAAGGTGACTTGTTGATCCGTGGTACACTTGCTCATGCGGATAGTAGCTTCAGTCTTCTCCGTCCAGCGTACGAAGGCTACTGCACCTCCTGTGCCGTCGTAGTTCATCGGCTTGCAGTCGAGGAACTGCTTGAGAGTGAAGCCTTGAACTGCGTTGCCTCCAGACGAATCTCCATGCCCGTTACGTCTAGCGTTGCTTGGTCCTCCATTGTCTTGAGTACGGTTCGCCTCGTACTGGGCGATAGCAGCGGAGATCCTTTCTTCCAGTAGAGCTTCCAGCTCTTCGGCAATTCTTGGCAGTGGGGGAGGAGGAGGTTGGTCACGAGCGTTCACAGCTCTTCTGGGTGCCATGTTCTGAAGAACACAACCCAATAGGTTTAGGCATTTGTTTGATATCGTCATACTAGACAGTAGTAGCATATACATTCACAGATATATACCACATAAGTGACATCAAACAGTTATTACTCTAGCAGAGTACTTAGTAGGCTTGCACTGAGGGAATCTATACGTGACAAGACTGGCTGTGGTTCCTGTGCACTGAATTCCATAATTATGTATGCATCCATAATTACGTAACTCCTTGCACAGTCCACACAGTTCGTTTCATCCTCGTATTTCTTCCTTCAGATGGGCCATCGCTTTCAGACAAAGTCACGTACACTCGTGACATTCTACTTCTAGTACATGCTAATTATCACATATAATTGCAAGTAATTTCTAGTCAACGACAAGTGCTACTCTAGTGCACTCTAAGTCTCGTAGTGTCTTTTCTAGACTCATGTAAACAGTTTCAGGTAGTGGATGTCGCGGGACGTTTTATGCAATGAAAACTCTTTGAAAATTGTTTTCGTGAGTGG
Organism: Helianthus tuberosus; assembly: GCA_030545235.1. NCBI lineage: Eukaryota > Viridiplantae > Streptophyta > Magnoliopsida > Asterales > Asteraceae > Helianthus > Helianthus tuberosus. Next base: position 49,144 of record JARYGA010058496.1, read on the forward strand.
ATCCTAGAGATTGTAGACT
>JARYGA010058497.1:0-51511 GCA_030545235.1 Helianthus tuberosus
CAGCACAAGTCCAGGAGCCGGTCACAGGTTACACACCCCCAGTGCCTTATCCAGGAAGGTTGAAGAAGCAGAAGATGGATGAACAAAACGGTAAGTTTCTCGAAATGTTTAAGCAATTGCATATAAACATACCGTTTGTTGAAGCTTTGGCACAGATGCCAAAGTATGCGAAGTTTCTGAAAGACATCCTCTCAAACAAGCAAAAACTCGAGGACATGTCTTGTGTGGTTATGAATGAAAGCTGCTCTGCTATTCTCCAGAATCGCCTGCCTACAAAAATGGGAGATCCAGGCAGTTTCACGCTTCCTTGCCTCATTGGCAATCTGTCTGTCAGTAATGCGTTAGCAGATCTAGGAGCGAGTATAAACCTTATGCCCTATAAGGTTTTTACAAAGTTGGATCTAGGTGAGCCGTCACCTACGAGGATGAGTATTCGACTTGCGGATCGTTCTGTCAAGTATCCACGCGGGTTTGTAGAAAATATGCTTGTTAAGATTGACAAGTTTGTGTTTCCCGTGGATTTTGTTATCCTGGACATGGATGAGGACTCGAGAGTGCCTCTGATACTCGGACGCCCGTTTTTGAATACCGCCCGGACGATTGTGGACGTGGCGGCGGGCCAGATCACATTTCGAGTAGATGATGAGCATGTGACGTTTGACATTAAACGTTCTATGCAGCATCCTCAGAGTCAGGACGACGCGCTCTATTATGTTGACATCGTCGACACTTATGTGAGCACGCATTTCCAGGGTACGATCGAGGAGATAGATTCGGACACACATCTGTTGTGTGGGGACTTAGATGGCATTACGCAGGAGGGCCACTATTTAGAGCAGCCAGTCTATCAGATTGGTGATGATGGTCCCCAGAGTCCGGATTGTTTCACAGAAATTGATCGCGAGAGTGAAGTGAAGTCGAAGCCTTCAGTGGAAGATCCTCCTACCTTGGAGCTTAAAGAGCTCCCACCGCACCTAGAGTACGCGTTTCTGGATGAGGAGCGTCATTTGCCTGTCATTATTTCATCTGGTTTGGCGGGAGAGGAGAAGAGTAGACTGCTTAATGTGTTGAAACTTCATAAGAAAGCAATCGCTTGGAAAATCATGGACATTAAAGGTATAAATCCCTCCTTCTGTACACATAAAATTCTTATGGAGGATCAGTTCAAGCCGTGTGCGCAGCACCAGAGGCGGCTGAACCCGAACATGCAAGAAGTCGTTAAAAAGGAAGTGATTAAATTGTTAGATGCTGGTATGATCTATCCCATTTCCGACTCTGTTTGGGTCAGTCCTGTGCAGGTAGTGCCCAAAAAGGGGGGCATGACTGTGGTCACAAACGATAGGAATGAGCTCATTCCAACCAGGACGGTCACTGGATGGCGGGTTTGCATCGATTATCGCAAACTCAACGACGCCACTCGCAAGGACCACTTCCCGCTTCCATTCATTGATCAAATGTTGGAGCGTCTGTCAGGGAAGTTATATTATTGTTTTCTGGATGGGTTCTCTGGTTATTTTCAAATTCCTATCGCTCCTGAGGACCAGGAGAAGACCACATTTACCTGTCCCTTCGGTACATTCGCCTACCGACGTATGTCGTTTGGGCTGTGTAATGCGCCGGCTACTTTCCAGCGATGTATGGTCGCCATTTTCCACAACATGATTGAGGATTCCATGGAGGTGTTCATGGACGATTTTTCGGTATTTGGGGATTCCTTTGATCAATGTCTGGAAAATTTGAAAAGAATGTTGAAGAGGTGTGAGGAGACCAATCTGGTCCTGAACTGGGAGAAATGCCACTTCATGGTGAAGGAGGGCATAGTTTTGGGCCACAAAATTTCTCACGCGGGCATGGAAGTCGACCCAACTAAAGTCGACGTTATATCACGACTTCCGCCCCCCACCTCTGTTAGAGCTATACGGAGCTTTCTCGGTCATGCCGGGTTCTATCGGCGATTCATCAAAGATTTTTCAAAAATCGCCAGACCCATGACTCGTTTGTTAGAGAAAGATGCTCCGTTCGTGTTTGGAGATGATTGCTTGAGGGTTTTTGACCTCCTCAAGCAAAAGTTGGTAGAGGCCCCTATTTTAGTCGCACCGGACTGGAGTTTGCCGTTTGAAATCATGTGCGACGCGAGTGATTATGCTATAGGGGCCGTTCTGGGTCAAAAGAAGGAAAATCACTTCCATCCGATCTACTATGCGAGTAAAACTCTCCACGACGCTCAAGAGCATTATACCAAGACTGAAAAAGAGCTCTTGGCGGTCGTTTTCGCATTCGATAAATTTAGATCGTATCTAGTGCTTTCGAAAACCGTTGTATACACTGATCATGCAGCCATTAGATACCTCTTCAGCAAGCAGGACGCTAAACCGCGTCTAATCAGATGGATCCTGCTGCTACAAGAGTTTGATATCGAGATACAAGACAAAAAGGGTGCTTTAAATGTAGCGGCTGACCATCTGTCTCGGTTAGAACACGGAGACATCGAGGATTCGCGTTGGGATTCCATCAATGACAATTTCCCACACGAATATTTGATGAGTGTTGAGATATGTGATGAGTCGCCATGGTTCGCTGACTTTGCGAACTATCTTGCTTGTAGAATTCTGATAAAAGGGTTGACTCACCAGCAAAAGAGAAAATTCTTTTCAGATCTAAAGCACTACATATGGGACGACCCTTTCTTGTTCAAGGTGGGTGCTGATCAGGTGATTAGGAGATGTGTATCTGGGTCTGAGGCGACCGACATTCTGCGCTAGTGTCATGAGGGACCTACCGGAGGCCACCACGGAGCCAACTTCACCGCGAAGAAGGTGTTGGATTCCGGGTTTTACTGGCCGACCATTTTCCGTGACGCGCAGGGTTGGGTTAAGGCGTGCGATGCTTGTCAGAGGGCGACGAACATATCGGCACGCGACGAAATGCCCCAGAACTGGATACAAGTATGTGAAGTCTTTGATGTTTGGGGGATAGACTTCATGGGACCATTCCCCCCCTCACGTGGAAACAAGTACATACTCGTGGCTGTTGACTATGTATCAAAGTGGGCGGAGGCGCAAGCCTTACCCACTAACGACGCCAGAGTAGTTGTGAGGTTTCTTAAGAGTTTGTTCGCCCGATTTGGCGCTCCGAAAGCGCTCATTAGTGACCGAGGGACTCATTTTTGCAATACACAGCTTGAAAAGGCTTTGTCCCAATACGGTGTGCATCACCGTTTGTCCACGCCCTATCATCCGCAGACAAGCGGGCAGGTGGAGGTCACGAACCGTGGGCTTAAGCGCATCCTTGAGCGGTCGGTTGGAGCGAACCGAAAGGAGTGGGCAGACAAGCTTGATGAGGCATTATGGGCATTCCGTACAGCTTATAAGACCCCTATAGGGACCACCCCCTTTAGGTTGGTATATGGAAAGGCATGCCATTTACCGGTGGAGTTGGAGCACAAGGCTATGTGGGCTTTGAAAACCGCGAATTTGGACCTAAAAACCAGAGGTGAAGCCCGGTTTCTCCAAATTCATGAATTGGAAGAATTGCGGCACCAAGCCTACGAAAGCTCCGTACTCTACAAAGAGCGCACGAAGAAACTTCATGACAAACGCTTGAAGGACCATAAAGAATTCCAAGCGGGTGATCTTGTTCTTCTGTACAATTCTAGGCTGCGCTTATTTCCTGGGAAGCTTCATTCACACTGGACAGGACCATACACGGTTAAGGAAGTATTTCCGTATGGTACTGTTGCAGTAGAGAACGCGGATGGTGTTACATTTAAAGTAAATGGTCACCGGTTGAAGTTGTACGTTGCCGGGCCGATAGAATCGGCGGTGGAGGTGATTGAACTCCAAACCCCGCACACATCATAAGTGTGGGGAGGAGAGAGTCTACGCTACTGACTCGCGGATCAAAAATGTAGCAAGAGCGTATTTTGCGCTTTAGGGGTAGTTTCGTACTTTTTAGTTGTTTTTCTAGTTTTTAGCTTTGAGTCTTGCTATCGACTCGTCGACAAAAATTTAGCATGAGTCTACGCTGCTGACTCGCCGACAAAAATGCAGCAGGAGCGTCTTTGGCGCTATAAGGGCAAAATTGTCCTTTTATTTGTTTTTGTAGTTTTAGCGTAATTTAGGTTAGTTAGGTAATTTATGTTTGTTTGTTTAGTTTCCGTACGTGCCGGGCGAAGGTTCTGTATTGCAATATTGTTAGAACAGTTGGTGTGTCGAAAAAACGGTGAAAAACGGCCGAAACGGTTGCTGGAAATAGCTTCTGCAGAAAATTCTGCATCTGCAGCTGATGCACGACCGTTCCACCTGTGGAACGACCGTGCGATTGCGAGCAAGCCGGCACGGTAGATCGCACCCTCGGTGCATTTCCGAGAACACGCTGCTGGGTTTGAACGATCTCGGTGACGCACGACCGTTCCATACCCGGAACGACCGTGCCACTGGCTGAGGGCAATTTGGTCATTTTGCACACTATATATACCAACTTCTGCTGCAAAATCCCTCATTCGCGAACCCTAGCAGCTGCAGACCGTTCCAGGGTGATTTTTCACCATATCGCACGGTTTTTCGCACGATCTTACACCCTTCTTCGCACGGTACGTTCGTTTTCGTAGATTTCTTGTTTTCTAGCTTTCTAGGTTAGATTTCTCCCGATTTTTCAAGGAATTTTTAGGGTTCTCTCCATAAACAAATCGAAACCCTAACCCTTGTTAAATCGAACTATCGTGAACACCCGGTTGACTTTCAGACCCCTGTTGGCACAATACTTGTTGGAATTTTGTAAAGTTCAGATTGTTCTAAGTTCAGGGGTCGAAGTCTGCAGATTCGGAGTTGCACGGTCGTTCCTCGTGTGGAACGGTCGTGCCTTACCGGCTTGTTCTCGATATCGTTGGGCTTGGCCTGTTAGTTCTCGGTGACGCACGACCGTGCGTCCCGAAGAACGACCGTGCCATTCTCCCAGTTCAGTTAGACAGTTTCTTCATAACTGGCTGCTCGCTTGTTTTCAACTCATTTCTCTCCTGTTTCTGTCTTTCTAACAATGTTCCCCATTACAGATGGATCACCCTTTCCTGCAGTTTGACCCCAACATTGAGAAAGAAGCGTTATGCATACCGAAGCGCGACGCCTTGTGGGCGAGGCGGGATCAGTTTGGCGAACCCCGATGGTTGGACTGGGAGGTCATGCGAGAACTAAATCAATATGACCGACTTGATGAAATGATGACTCCCGCGCTAGCAAACCTGGTCGGTTGCAACCGACCCGTTTACCAGGAGTTGACTATTGAATTCTTCGCATCGTATCAGTATGAAAGGCTGGTTGCACATACAGAACCCGATTTCCGCTACAGAAATCGGGTAACCTTCAGGTTATGTAGGCGATGGCATACATGGTCGGTGGGTCGTTTGGGACGGAGGCTTGGAATTTATACGCGGGAGGACATGGATGATCCCGACGTCTTCAATGATCGGTTCAACTTCCCTAATGATGCAGCGCGGGATGCATTTTAGGCACGTAACGCTATTGGAGGCCCCTACAACCCACGGATGTCAAAGGCTTCGCGACTCCGAGACCCTCTGGTGCGAGTGATGCACCATGTTTTCAGCCATTCTATATGCGGACGCATGGACAGTCAAGGTAACTGTCCAACACCTGACTTGCTTTTTCTATATGCGTTGGTTGACAAAGCACCAATCAACCTAGCTGCTCGAATGACTGAGTACTTAGTCAAGAGCTCGGGGCGAACCCCGAATAGTGAGATCCATGGCGGTCAGTACGTGACCGAAATAGCGTACAATGAGCGCTACATGACGCCGGGGGTGCTTAGGGGTCTCACGTTGATTACCGAGGGGGTGCATGTTGATATCCGGTCTCTGAAGTTCATGGGGGTGATTGTAGAGCTCGAGAGGGGAGATAGGTTGAGGGGATTGAATGGCGAGGTCTGGGACCCGTTACCTCCAGCTGAGGAGGAACATGAGGAGGAAGAGGAAGATGTTGAGATGGGTGAGCAGCACCAGCCACAGACACCACCACACTCGCCGCAGCACCATGCATTTCATCAGCATGAGGATTGGCCCACTTTCTACCAGCAGTTCCAGGATATGCGTGTTACGCAGGAGCAGCATGGTACCTACTTCAGCGAGATCAGATCTAGCCAGGACCAGATCCGGGCTAGCCAGGACGAGATTAGGGCCAGCCAGGCAGAGATTAGGGCCACACATGACCAGCTTCAGCATCGCCAGGATACTTTATACCAGGGGGTGTCTGCGGGGTTTTCTTATCTTTTCGGGGAGATGCATCACGCATACCCCGACTATTTTCAGCACCTGCCGGAGTTCCCACCGTGGAACCCCCTGGCTATGGCGATCAGGGCCCATCTGGCACGAGACATGATGATGATGATGAGTAGTTGGCGGTGATGATTGCATTTGGTGGTGTTTTATGTTTCAGTACTTTACTTTTATTTGGGTGTTTATTTTGACTATTATTTAAAACACCCCGGATATGTATTTTCAGACAATTTCCTTTGTGTTTTGTTTGGATGTTAGTATTTATGTACATTATGGTTGTTATTTGATTTTTCTGTTTCTGTTATATTTTGGGTGCACATGACATACTCGCAGGTTTCATCTATCAGATCTTGGACCGGAGCACGTACCAGTTAGAGCTTCGGAAGTCTCGTGGCACCAACATCATCTTGAGGGGAGTATTTTTTATCCCTTTCTCTATATTTCAGGTCTCGCATTGGGGACAATGCGAAGTTCAAGTGTGGGGAGGGGGTTAACTTTGTTAACTTAGCTTTGTTTGTCCTCTTATAAAAAAAAAAACAGAAAATCAGAAAAATCATTTAAAAATACTTGTGTTTTGTTTATATGTTGGTAAATAAACCGGTTGGTTGTGTTTTAGAAAACATCGGACTTGATAAAAACTCGACAAGCAATATATTTTTGAAAAAGGAAACCGGAAAGCGTGACAAACAAAGAAAGACTTACATGATAGTTTTCACATTTTTACCCATTCCTTCCGTTACGTGAGCATATTTGAGCCTAGATTGTTATATATTTGTTCATTACGGATATAGGAGTGAGCCGGATGTTTTGTGCAATTTAGAACTTGTCACTAGTATGCTTGTTAAGACCATGAACGTGCGGATTTGTGTAAAAGTGATAGAGGCACTTAGATTACCACTTTGTTGTGTACCTTGTTCTTTGTGTTGTGCTTCCCGTTCACCTTATATTACCCTTTAGGATTAACCATGTCGAGCCTTCCCGTTCACCTTTGTTTACCCACATTATCGCCCACTTAACCAAATTTATCCTTTTTATGTTTTTAAACCTTTTTAGTGTTGAAACTCGGTTAAAATAATAGTTTAACTAGCTTGTTATTGTTTATATTTCATTGTATAGTTTGAAAAAAAAAACACACAGAAAATAAAACACCCTAAAATAGGGTGAAGTTGATAGAAATCGAGCAATTTTGAATGCTTAAATGTTAAAATTTTTTGTTGATAAGCTCGATTGCGCTTTAGTCGCCTTTTTAAGGCGTTTGTATGTATAGTTGTATTATTGTCTTTCTAGTTAAACGCTACTACCGAGTTTTAACCATTTTCGCCATTTTAAATGTCCACTTCCATACCCTTCGCCCAAGCCTAACGTTACAACCCGTAAAGACCTCTTGATTTACATTTTTTCGCATGTTAGTTGGTGGAGACGAGATCTTATGACAAGCTTATGTTATTGCGCATTTCATTGACTAGGCGTTGAGTGTTTACGCATACACATTTTATGTATGATTCATAAATAAAACCGAGTGTGTGTGAACATTGTGAGTTGTGTGATGATTAACATGTGAGTCAATTAAATGTTTAGTCACGGCTTCTTGGTTGTCGCTTTTTAATTGCATATGCTAGTTGGGTTTGAATCTTTTGATGTTGTCTTTCGACAAACCGGCTAACCGTTTATATATTAGTTTTCAATAAAATAGTGTGTAAATTATCGTTCTTATTTGTTTATGTCTTTTATTGCTTTTTAGTTTAGCTTGCTTGAGGACAAGCAAGGTTCAAGTGTGGGGAGATTTGATATTCGTTAATTTACACATATTTTAGTCCCCCGTTTTACCCCTATTTTATGCGTTTTTGGCCATAAAACCGTCATTCGGATACTTATTTATCTACATTTATGTTTACAGGCCTAAAACTGCATTCCAGACAAGATGATAGCAAAAACGAGGATTTTCCGGACAAAACGACGAAGCTGCGGACATTCTGTTAAGGATTCTGAACTAGGCCTGTGGAACGACCGTTCCACCTGTGGCACGGTCGTGCATCTCCGACAAACTTGATCATCTCGGCAATGAACGAGAGGTGCGACTGGTCGTTCCAGGAAAACAAGCGACTAGGTGAAGAACGGTCGTTCAACCTGAGGAACGACCGTGCGTCTCCGGTGAATCAGCAGAGTCTCGGTGATGAACGGTAGGTGCGACTTGGCGTGCAACAAGTAGCCCGGAACTGAACGACCGTTCCACACAAAGAACGGTCGTGCGATTTCGAATTTGGTCAACGATCCGATGACGTATGCGGTATGGTGACCCATCCCCAATAATTGAATAAAGTGAATGGTCGTTCCATATGGAGAACGACCGTGCAACAGCAAAAAAGTATAAAAACACAGCAGAAACATTCTGCTCGATATTCTGGATTTTTGGAGAGCTTCTCTGGCGATTTTCAGGCTCCGGAGGCATTAGCTTTCACCCGGATTCAAGCCATATTATCCCGATTAGCTCGATTACTACCCGGATCCTTAGTCTAGTACTTGTTTATGGTTTGATTTTCTAATCTTTCCATGTTTTTGTTAATCTTTCAAGTACTTAGATTATTGTTTATGTATTATTGTAGCCTTTGGGCAAAAACACAAACAATCCCTTGCTAGATTATTGCCATTAGTGTGTTAAACTTTGTTTGTAATGACACTTGAAGTATTTTCTATGATTATCTTTGATGATTAGTTTGCAACCTTGTTATTGATATTGATTTCTTGATTATAAGTAATTATGTTGGATGATTGATGCTTGGTTAGTTAAGATAGTTGAAAAATGAAGCTTAATTAATATTGTATTAGTAAACTTTGAACTTGGTTAACTAGATTAGCTTGGTTTAAATGTGGGCATCATGATACTAGAAATGGTTAGTGATTTAATAAAATGTAATTATTGTTAATCAAGAGAGCTAGCCGTCACGGAAGGACCTAAACGGGTTAGATGGTGTCGTTATAAATTCTTGCCATGATTTGTTAGCTTAGTTAGTAGTTTAGGCCAAAATTGCTTTCTTGGTGAATTATTGTGTAAGATTTGTAAAATGAACTCGGTTGTGATTTAATCTAGTTTATGCTTATCTCGGTGGTTGCATTGTGTTTATCGGTGTCGCTTTCCTTGTTTAAGTGAGGTTAGAATAATCCTAACGGCTGCCTAACTTATTTTTAAGAGTTTTTCATAGACATTTATCAATTGCACGTTAAAGAACAATTTTATGTGGTTAAAGTGTGTTTATCGTTTTAACTTTCCGAATGATTGTCATGTTAGGATTCCCGAAAGGGATACTAATTGTTTTAAATTGGAAAATTGACCGAATGATTCTAGTGCTAAAACTGACTTAGTTGACATGCTGTGGTTGTGTATTTAGCAAGGCTTTTTATCTACTATATATATTATGTTTTTATTATGTATTTGGTTATGTTTACTTTAGTTTAGTTTAAATCAAACAAACCTATGTTTTTACCGGTAGTTTAGTGACAAAGGTCTAGTATTATTTCTCCGCCCATTTCCTTGGATCGATACTTGGTTCTTACCGATACTTTATTACATATGTGACGGGGTACACTTGCCTCTTTCGTGTGTGTTTTGATGTAAAAGTAATAATCACTTTTATAAATTTAAAACCCAATCGTGTGTAAATTCATTGCAAAATTATGTATTTATACGCACACGTCAAGTTTTTGGCGCCGTTGCCGGGGAGATGGCGAGTTTTAGGAACGACCCGAGTCATTTGGTTATCGGTGTAAATACTTGTTAATATTTGTGTATAATTTCTTGATTATTTATTTGTTTATTTATTTGTTAATATTTCTTGTTTTTATTCGTTTTATTCATTTTTGCGTTATTTTTGTTTCATTTATTTATTTGATCCGGATTTATTTATTCACTTATTCTTTGGGTTTTCGGCACCCTAAAGCCATTTTTGTATTAGTCGATTCATTTATTTATTGTGTTGAATTTTTATAAAATTTTCGGGCCCATTTTTCGGCTTTTTATAAAATTTTCAGCCCATTTATAATAACTTTCTGCTTCTATTCAGCTGAAAAAAAAACAACATTATTTAATTAATAAAATATTCACCGTGTCGAATTTTCGTTTGCAGGTTGATGTTCTCGACCCCCGCTCCAGAACTTGTTGAACCGTCTGACGAACCCGAACGTGATCTTCGGAGGCGTCTTCGCGCAAAAGGGCGTGCGGTTGGGCTATTGCTCGCATCTGGCGGGCCGGATTCGGTGGTACCTGCTGAAGCCGAGGGCTCAGGAGGAAACATAACCATGGCAGACGATAATCAACCGTTGAATGAGTCTAATCAGCCTGGAGCGACAGGCCTGGAGCCAAGTATCCTTAGACCTACTATTGATGCACCTAATTTTGAAATTAAATCTAGTATAATTAATATGGTGCAAAATTCGGTGCAGTTCGACGGACGCGAACATGAGGATCCCGGACGACATATTGCGGCTTTTCTCGAAGTGTGTTCCACGTTTAAAATGCGGGATGTTTCGGAAGATGTCGTTTGGTTGAGGTTGTTTCCTTTCTCACTGCGTGACAAAGCCAGAGCATGGCTTATGTCACTGCCAGCTGGGTCCATCAGGACCTGGAATGGGTTGGCGGAGCTATTTATGAAGAAATACTTTCCACCCGAGAAGACAACCAAGTTAAGGAACCGAGTGGTGACCTTTCGTCAGGATGAGGGGGAGTCGTTGCATGCAGCGTGGGAGAGATTCAAGGATCTGTTACTTGATGTTCCACATCATGGGTTCACCAAGAGACAGTTAGTCTTGACATTCTATCAGGGGCTGAGCTACAATACGCAGGAGCGATTAGATATGAATGCAGGAGGCGATTTGGGGACATTTAAAAGTTTTTGTCCTTTATGTATTATTTGAATTTTGAAACGTACCATTTAAAAGTTTTAATTTGAGTTTATGTCCTTAAATCACATGTTTTATATCACTTTAAGTCCTTTACACCAAGCTGAGTTAAATAACTCTGTTAGGTTTATTTAATGCAAGGGTATTATTGGTATTTCAACTTAGTTATTTTTTTATAAATAAATCAAAACAATTAAAGGTGGGACCCACTTTACAAAGTTTCAAGGCTTCATCTTTCCCACACCCCATGTTTTCCGGTCATCTTCTCCGGCTCCGGTCATCTTCTTCGGCGGGCTCTTCATTTCCGGAAACAATATATTATACCTTGCTCAGTATCCCAAAGATTTTTAGCTTTTTTTAATGAGCCAAGACCCCCTTCTCAGTCGAACTGGAGCCGGAATACCCCACTCCGTCATCCGCCCTGCACCATTGCACCGGAACCACCGCACCGGCGTTCTGTACGGCTATACTCGCGCTACCACTGCACCATCGTTCACACCAGGTTTCAATTGAATCTTAAACCTTTGTTTATAATTTCTTGACCATTATTCCTCTTATATATATGTGGTCATCAAGGTGTGTTTTCCCATCGATTTTCAAGGTTTTAGGCCTGATTTCTTTATTAGTGGTTTGCGATTGCACTTTAACATGAAATGCATTTACATGTTGTGTATTGATTCGTTAAATTTCAAGGTTTTAGGTCTGATTTGATTTTGTGCATGCTTCAGTAATGGTTTGTACTTGCACTTTATTATTATTTTCTTGAGAAGTAAATGTATATGTTGTATAAGGATGTGTTGAGAAATTGATTGTAGGTCATGAAGAAACATAATTCATAATTGTGTGTATAAGATTACCTGGAGAAGAGCAATCGAAATCACAAGTTATCTTGTTCTTTCTGCACACCAACTGTTCGATGTTTTGCTTTTACCGCCAGTTCTGATTCTGGGTAAACTTGAATTTGGTTTCTAGTGGTTCAATCAAGCAAGATGACTTGGATGTAATTGCCGGAAATGAAGAGCCCGTCGAAAAAGAAAATAAACCATTGTATGAAAAGATTGTAACATATAATTGACTATAGTATATAAATTAGTAAAGAAATTTATATAAGAAAAGGAAATTGGGCCTTATATAGGAAACATAATAAGCCCAATTTGATCCACTCAAATGATGGTTTAAATTTTTTGAATGAATTAAATCTTTAAATTAATTATACGATATTAGTGCAAATAATTTACTTTTTCAAAATTTTGAACCATCTAAATCTTTCAACAAATTAGACAATACTGTTGAAACAATATATTCAATCTTATACCTAAGAATTCTGTTGAGACTCAATAAATGATAATATACCATATGATACATTTTGTGATTAAAAATAGTTTCCTAAATACGAAGTAAGGGTGATTTTAAATTCTTGAATTAATTAAATCTTTGAATTATATATACAAAATAGTCAGAATATATTTTTAAAATCTTTGTAGCAGGTAAATCTTTGAATCAATTATACAAAATATGTTAACAATTTATTAAACTTTCAAATGCTTTTTAATTATTGAATACCATTTAATTGAAATATATATAAGATTTACCATATAAAGATGTAATTTTAGAAATTTGAACTATATAAAGAAGCTATTGAATGACAATTAAAAAAAATTAATGGAAAAAACTTTACAAATTCAATATTTAAAAAAAAACTGTAATATATGATATTAATTATTAAAAGGTTTTCATTTACTCATCCAATCTATGTCGTTCAACAATTTTCAAAGATTTAAATATAATTATGTAACTGATTGGATTTCCTTAATATTACTCAATAATTACATATGATAAAAGTAATTTAGATAAATCATAAATGTATAAATAAAAACACAGTGCCATATTATATAAGTTAGTGACAAAGTGGAAATGGAATAGTCGAGTCCTTTTAAAGATGCATATCCTTGAGTTGCTAAAACATTTCCTTAAGTAAATCTAGTCCCTTCTACAAATAGGACCAACCAAAAGGTATGAAGATAGTTTTTTAATATATAATTAAAATCCTATAAAGAAATTGACGTATTAACCTGTATATAGATTTCTTTCATTCATACATCAAAACTCATTTTCTTTTTAATCTCTCTATGCATGTTTTAGTTTTTTTATATTGCATGCATATTGATCAATGATGTGTAGTAAAGATGATAGAAAGAAATTGACTAAAAACTATGTCACGTCTAGTGGTATGCTTTATTGTACCCGTCCGGTGGTCGGGTAGTTTAACATAATAATATAGCAAGACTTTCTATGAATTATAAACAAAATCCAACAATGTGCAAAATAAAAACACAACTCTTTAAGTTAATAAAAAATACAACAATTGCTGACAATACATGTGTAATCTTTAAACACCAGCCTCTTTATAAACTTAAAACACCAAATAATATGGCGAATAATATGAAATAACTATATCAAATCAAATTTAGTTAATACATGAAAACAATACATGAACATTGAGTAATCTAAACTGAAACTTATTTGCTCATGTGTCCTATATGCTACTGAAGTAGTACTCTATGCTATAGAATTTGTACTAGTACCAAAGGTATCATATAGTTCGAGCCACTCCAATGCATATCATGTCCAACTTCATTATGCTTGACTCAGCTTTATCACGGAGCAATTGAAACTCGGGGCAAATTTTCTTTGCATCATCACCTCTCATGGAGCTTAACACTGAATGAGACATGAATAAACAGATAATTAGAGATAAGTACCCAAAATGTCTAAAAACCAATATGTTTAGCCGGAACCACCACAAAGCCTGACCAAAACATCACTGAAGCGCTTAAATGGCCACAATCAACAACACAGGTTTTGATTACATATGTATGTGTATAAATATATATACTTCTAAAATGGAATAAAGCATGACAGTTAAGATGACCCATTTGCCTATATTTTGACCAATCCTTAATAACATAATAACCAAAGATAATAATATATAACAGATCATATAAACATAAGTTTAACCATCTATTAGCCTAGTTTAACCATCTATTAGCCTAAACTGAGAGTATAGGTGTCTAACTGAAGGGCTCTTGACATTCTAGGTCAAAATGCATATATGCAGGTAAACTTCATGCACATGTATATGTACTTTTTGTAAAAAAAAGGTTCAGGAGATGATAAAGAAAAGAAAAAAAAACCTATCGGAGGTTTAAATAAATCAGTGTCTTTTAATTATAGTGTTTTTCAAAGAATATGTGTCGTGTCTTTTTGCGGTTCTCAACAATATTGGTTACGAAAATAAAAGAACGCATCCCGATCACCAAAGGACAAAAGGAGAGAAACACTTTTATCCGAATTAGTAAGGAGCCGAAGACATTACTCTGTATAATCAAACATTAATATAAAAAAGTTATCTTTAATGGTAAAAGATACCAACCCAACCAAAATGATACAACTTGATATTTGACTATTGTGGTTAAATAGCCAAAATACCCTTAATGGTTCATACCTTGATTGCTGAATAAATTAGGAAATAAAATGCTAGAAGCAATCAAGAGAATCCAGAGAACCTTTACGAATCTTTTTATTTGTCCCTTCATCAATGGGCTGGTATTAAGCAACCACTTCAAAGTTACATCCTATTATGTTTCTAAGAGACCATATAGAAGTGCATGTGCATCTGATGCTCTATTTAAGGAAGAAGCACACAACTTTGGAAGAACATAGAAATATTCGTTTCCGTTAATGAAGGGATGTGTTTGCAATATTTTATGAGGTTATTCAAGTTGCTCACAAAGTCAATAGTAAGAACGTACCTATACATTAGGCGTTCCATAAAATCCTCCTCCTTCATCTTGAGAAGAGAATGTGGTGTCTCTTCTCCTAGTGTAGACCAAAAATCAACCAAAGTGTCAACAGAAAGTCTGAAATTATGCGAGGCACATGTTTCGCGGGTCAAATGACCTCTACCATACCCCATCATTCCTTGGCTAATCCACCCGTGACCTCCACCCCCACATGCATCATGATAAAGCAATTCACGCTCCGCTCTCTTACTTTGGCACTGCCAAAGACCTGAATGAGTAAAATGTGAGATACTAAAGCTTACCACTTCACGTAAAGAAAAAACAAAGCAACAGATATATAATTATATGACTGACACACATTTTGAAGGCCTTTGAGAGATTCTGAATACAAATAGCAACCCAAAAGAGTAAGTGTTCCATCACGAGTAGTGGTTAGACCTCCCTAAGGATGTACAGAGGGATCTTGAATGTCATCATCACACATGGATGTCAAGCAAATAAAAACTTTGATAATTTCATTTTTTGAGGTTCTGTGTTCGTTGCAAGGAGCCTGGCCAACTACTTCATCCTGCTGCAAAGACTTTCTATGTAACGCTTCACATTTCTGTACTTTCTTTATTTAGAAAGCATTGTTGTAATTCTATTTTTGGAAATTTGTATTCGTATTGTATTCTATTTCATTTCAAACTTGTAATCCGAGACTACTAATCATAATGAAAATTCAAGTATTTTATTCACGCTTATGTTATTCATGTTAGACTTATTTGCTTGTTTATACTCAAAATCAATGTTTTAAAACACCATTATACATGCTTCATATTTGCACGATACACATTTATGCATATTACACATAAAACCGGCTAAAACGCATCAAATAATCGAACTTGAAGCTTCGAGAGGAAGGGAAGACCCCTCCCGCACGAAAGGACCTCTTTCGTGCGACATGGCCTGTCACCCCAACCTCCCTGTCGTCCAACTTCTCCCTAAACCTATAAATAGGTGCACTGATGTTGTTGAAACCTTCTCTCATACATTTTGCTCACAAACACTCTCCAAACGCTCTAAACCTTCTCTCATGCGATCAGAAGTCTTGGTATCGAATTTCTTTCGTTTTCCTTCATTTTATTACAATCCTATACATTTCAAATCCATTTCTTAAACTTTTCTTGCAAATTCACTAGATTAAACTTATCTCATGGATGGTTTTCACAAGTTTGCTTGGGCAAACTGATGTTGAAACCTCACCGCAAATAAGATCCAAATCAAGATTTACATACTTTGATGTTTTTACAACTTTTTCATACATTTCATTTCGAATTCTGTACAAACTTGATGGAATCTGGTACCCATCAAACCCTCAACTCAATTCATAGTTAAGAGTTTGCATTAGGGTTAATTGTAACATTCCACAATTATTGTATGTTTTTGTATTCAACCATTGTAATCCGAGATTTATGATCATAATGGAATTCATTATGTTTATTTATTTTTCTCTCTCAATAATTTTTCAATCAAACATAGGTGTTATTCATATAATCATCAAGACACGTTTAAATCATTCAAAAACCGACTTATGTTGTGTAATTTCGATATTCGAGACCCAATCAATCAACTATTGTGTCATACTATGTTTATAAATTATGTTAGAAACTAAAATTTATAAAAATAACAAAAAAGAAATGCATAAAACAAACAAGCGCATGACATTAGGCCCAAAAATAAAAAAAATATATAAATGGGCCAATTTTCAACTTTCCATATTTTTTCAACACCTTAAACCCTAATCTCTCACCTATAAATACCACACCCATTCCACCACTTTTCTTTGCCATTTCTCAAAGAATTCTTCCTTCCTCTTGAAAGTGAGTTCCATCTCCTTTCACCTTTTTCTCTTCTTCTTGTTTTTCCTTGTGTTTTCTACTTTCCCATATTGGAGAAATCCTTATGGAATGTCATCAAATGTTTTCCATGGTAAACAAAGATGGTGCATCACCAAAATAAGAACCAATCTTGGGTTTTATTTTATAACTTTTAACCTTTCATTATTGTATGTCATTTATATTTTATACATGACCAACCAAGATCATCACCTAAGTTGATGATTCTTGGTGTAACAAAGGGGTACAATGGATTACATTTATCATACTCCCCATTTTGCACTCAATCACTGGCAATGATTCAAACACCTAGAGAGTGGTAAATAATTTAAAAAAAATTGTGATTGGTTGAAAGGGGTCGGGACCCACCATTAAACCCCCTCTCTCCTCCTTCCCTCCTCTACCCCGCTGCGGTGACTATACGCCGAAAACCCAACTCCCCACTCACCGATTTGAAGCCGGCGATGATTCACCCCTCGGCAAACAAACTTCCCGAACCCACTCCCTGATATCATACTGAGTACCTATTATGTTGTGTTTTTATATAATATAATAATAATTAAAATAATTTCCCTTGCTTTCACTTCCAAACCCTAAGGAAACAAAGGACATCTCTAAAACACCCTATCCTCATGATGATACGATAAATAGGTAACAAAGACGTTGCAAAAACATTACACCACTTTACCACATTATCTTCTCTCATTAAGTTGTTATCCGGTTTCTTCTCTCACTAAGTTATTGTTATCTGGTTTATTCTCTCTGTAAGTAACTTTGACATTCACTATCACGAATTGAACTCGTTATTCGCCGATGATTCATTCATATTCGTTGCCATTGAATTGAACTCGTTATTCGCCGATGATTCATCAGCGAATAACGAGATCAATTCAATGACAATGAATATAAATGAATGCTTGGTGAATAACGAGTTCAATTCAATGGCAATGAACATGAATGAATCATCAGCGAATAACGAGAACGCACAGGAAATGGACTGGCAGGGGCAGGAGTAAGTATCTCTCTAAATTGTGTTGTGTTGTGTTGTGTTGGATTTCACACACAAATTAATCTTGGATCTCACGAGGACTTGAGTTTTCCCATCTCTAGTTTATTATTGTTCCGGTGGATTTGAACCTAACAGTCATTCATAAACCAAATTTTGATTGTACACAACACAGATCATGTGGGAACTCACTTGTTTTATTGATTGATGATTAATTAATTGGTTGTTGATTTGTTATGTGTTTGGGGCAGAGGATCGATTTCTATTTGGGTGATAATATAAGTGAACATATAGGGTTCATTGTGTGTAATTTGGTTGTTCTTGAGTCTGATATTTTCCTCTCTAGTGGTTAGGGTTTGTTTGAGTCGTTGAATCCTGCGAGATTCTAGTTTTCTTTGTATGTTGATCAACTGATCAGTTGATCCTATTGAACATCTGTTCATTGTAGATCTTATAACAGGCTGTGTTGAATGTATAATCTTATGGTTTCAACAAATTTATACATTCACAAGAAAGATTAAACCTAAAAAGAATTACAGAGAAATCCCAAACACCCACCTAATCCCCAATTGTCGTTGGTTCCTGTTGAAGTATTTTGGGTTCTAGATGAATCCATTTTTGACCCATCCTAACCTATTGGGTTTTTGTTTTAATTTAAAACTTACCCATCCTAACCACCTTAATTATAAAGCCTTATTACCCAAATTTACCCATTGCTTTGTTTTTAACACCTAAATGAACCCAAACTTACATAATAGTTGGGTCAATTTTGCCACCTCGAGCCAAAACTGAAGCTTGGGAAAAATAATTTCCATCCCATTATCAGAGGTCTATTTTATTATACGAGAATTGTGGTGCTTGGGAATCAATTAATTGTTGATTTTAAAAGGCAATATGTTGAGGGATAAGAGGATCTATTTAGATAAGAGATTCCTACTCCAAAATAAAACAGCCAGCATGATAACCGGTGTCACACCTCGACCGCGTAAGACAACAAATCGCGGCGGAATCGTCAGGGAGTGTTGTAACAGAATCATTGTTTCATAACACATGGAAATTTGAAGTTTTGTTTATTGAATTAAAAGAGGTTACAATGTCTTAAAAACAAGAAACATAACATAATTAACTAGTCTTGCATCTTTTATTGTCACTAAGGCCCAAGTCCACCTAAGTGTATCTTGATCAATCCTATGCATCAGCTCCTGAAAATACATGTGAAAATAGGTACGTCAGCATAAAAATGCCTGTGAGATACATAGGTTTTAATAAAATAGGATTCATGATTTGTAAGTTTAAAAGAATGTTTAACAAAAGTAGTCATGAATTTATAAAAATGTTTTCTTTTTATAAATCATACAAAAAGTGATAAGAAATCAGATGATATAAATGAAAGATGCATAGATAAGAGTTAATTACTGTTTTCGTCCCTAAGGTTTGTCAAAAATAACGGTTTCAGTCCATTAGTTTAAAAATTGCGATTTCAGTCCATTAGTTTCATTTTCGTAACCATTTCAGTCCACTTTTCAAACGGTGTTTGTTTTATGCAGTTAATGGAAGCACGTGCTTGTCACGTGATGGGCAATTTGGTCATTTCCATTCCAATTCTCACAAACCCAGTTGTATTAAACACCACCTACCCCTTATTCATCCAAACCCTGACCCCCAATTCATCTCTTGACAAGAAATTCGAATCCATAATTCATCGATTGAGCATGCCAAAAATCCAATCAGTAATCTGTCCATGTGGGGCTAGCACTGAGTTTTGCACATCATGGACAGATTCAAACCCAGGCAGGCGATTTCAACGTTGTACAAGAATTGTAAGTGTTTGCTAGTACCCAATTGTGGTTTTGTATAAGATTGAACTTTTTAACTCCCATTTTGAAGTCAAAACTTCTTGTTGCAGGTAGGCAATTGTGGTTTTGTTTGCTGGGTTGATCCCCCAATGTGTGACAGATCCAGATCGATCATTCCAGGGCTGCTGAGATCGATAAACAACCATGAAGCTGTGGCAAGAAGAAATGCAATAAAAATTCGAAGGCTGAAAGTTATAATTTTTGCTAGTTGGTTTTTCTTTGTCTTTTATTTTGTAGCTAAATGAAGAAACCCTAGTTTCATTAGTTGACTCTTGTAATGCTGACTCTTGAAATGACCAAATTGCCCATCACGTGACAAGCACGTGCTTCCATTAACTGCATAAAACAAACACCGTTTGAAAAGTGGACTGAAATGGTTACGAAAATGAAACTAATGGACTGAAATCGCAATTTTTAAACTAATGGACTGAAACCGTTATTTTTGACAAACCTCAGGGACGAAAACAGTAATTAACTCCATAGATAAATAAATAACCAAGTAAAATGAGTTTGTATAAAATATGTTGTTTGTAAAACAAAGTTTCATGAAGATATGATATTTGTGTAAAATGTAATATGTCTAACTTGAAATGGTTTAAATAACGCTACGATATGTAATATCATAAAAGCACTTATATATAGGAAATACCAGCGGCGTATCCACCATGCTTTTATCATATTACACACGCCTCGTTATTTAAATCATTTACCAAACAAACCACCAATGTAAAAATGTTCATGTATAATCAAATGTTATGTATGGTAAAAATAATAAAAATATCTATTTTAACCATATGCACAAAACAATGTATTTGAATAAATCAAAAGTTATGTTTTGTAAAATAAATGCATGCTTTACTGATACAAACACTTATGTGGTAATGTTAGACGCCTTCATTCAAGCCTTGCGACTGTGGCGACAAACCCTTAAACGAAATTAAAGGCTTATCTAGATTCTGTATATCAAATTCGGTCATTCCTTCCACCCAAACAAACCTAGGATTTTAGGAACGGGAGTTGTCAATTCCTATGGTACCACTAACTACTAATGATCGGCATGATCGATGTTAATGAATGTATTTATGACCCTTTTAACCAAACCAAATGTCATACTAAATGTAAGCATGTTATATGAAAATAATGTACTTTAATATGCTAAATGAACATACAAAGTAGAAATGTAAAACAATGTGTCCATATGCTGGATGAATATATGCAACAAAATGTAATATATGAAATCAATGTGCTAGCATGTTAATAAAACATATATAGCAAAAAAACATGGAAGAAATCATGTACTATATGTGTACTAATGAACATAGCAAGTATATGATATAAAAGCATGAAAAGCACGAAAGTAACAAGTAGGCACATGTGTTTCACCCCAAAACATTTGAAAGCAGTAAAAGAGGGGACTATGTACTCACTTGAGAATGCTTAGAAGTCTTAAATAACAACCAAGCAAAGCTATAGGGATCACGGAATCAAACGGCACCTAATATATGTAACTATGTTAATAAACCGGACCTAAATCGGAAGATCGGATATAATGAGGTTTCGTAAACCAAATGAGTATAGGAACTCATTTAATATGGTTTAACAAAGCCTACATTCTAAATCTAAACCTATCCTAAGTGCTTACGACCCATTACGACCCGTTTAGGTAGCTTACGCAACTTTAACGCGTCGTTCGCGTAAAACGCGTTCGGACCGCCTAACTAGTCCTATGACAAGTATTATATGCCTTAACATGTCTAATAATGTTACCTAATCAGTTTAGATGTAAAAATTTGGGTTACATATGCTTAAAATGAATTTATGCGTAAAAAGGGCATTTTGGTCATTTTCCTAAGGCATATAAATTACCTATCATACAACTAACTAAACGAAGTGACCATAAGGTATAACCTCGGAAGGTTATTCCCTATACAACTATGGTCACAAAATATGTTTGGTCGGATCCTAATGATCAACCAAACGGGTCGGGTTCGAAAGTCTAAGCGGTTGTTTAGACCGCTTATCTTACGACCCTATATAAGTACTAAACCTAAAGTGACGAGTTAAACATGTTAAAACATGTTTAAATAAGTTAGAAAACAAGTTTGATATCAAAACAAAGGGTTTTGATATCCAAGAATAGTTTGGTTGCAAAATACGCATAAACGTGTATTTTGACCGAAACTATGACTCGTCACTACACCTAATCAACGTGGTAATCAGTAGATATAGTCACAAGGGACTATGACCATCGTGATTACGCTCACGTTGCGAAGTTCAAACGAACTTCGTGTGGACCATTGACCGGTCAAAGCAGAAAGTCAAACACTGTTTGACTTTCGTGCTTAAAAACGCATAAAAGAACGAAAGAAACGTACAAAAGGTCCAAGCGATGGAGACTTGATCTAAAAATTCTCAGGTATGAAGTTTTGAACTTCAACTTAGAGAAAATTCAGATCAAGTGTGAGTTGAAATGAAATTGGGGGTGGGTATTTATAGATTTCTCAAAACTGTTAAGATCGTTCCTTGATAAACGAGCTTCAATCTGGACCGTATAAGTATCACCCACTGTTTTGGTAATCTATGGGTGCCTAAAACAAGCCCATAGAGCTGAAAAACCATGAAGAAAACCTAGAAACCAGCTGCTGAATGCAGAAAACTGACTTTTGCATGTCTGGTGGGCTCTCGCGCCCCGCGTTGGCTGAGCCTACTTCTTACGCGCCCTGCCACAACTGACCAGTTCAACAATAGTTTGACAATATTACAGAAACAGTCTCTACATGTGTTTAAGACCTTTTTCAACACGTTTAAGGACCGTTAAGCCATTTTCAAGGCTCTACAATGATGCCTAATCATAGGGAACATGAAATATGCTCAAAAATATCACGGATGTCGGTTCGTTTGGCCGTATGATTGCGTTGTTGGGTTAATTACGACGGAACACGAACGGACGCGAAAAACGATCCAAATTGCACGACGAATGAAAATTGAGCATTCCAATCACTAAAATAAAATATTTTAATGATTACATAAATTTTTGGATGTCCGGGTATATTCAAAACGTAAGATATGCGCGAAAATGCAAACTTATGCAATTTTTGACGCTTTTAGTCCCTGTTGGTCAAATAAGTTTATTTTTGCGCACCAAACACTTCTAAGCCTATTTATAAGCTATGTAAAGGATATTTAGGGCATGCTTAACTTATGATCAAGTTCTGGAATGTTCGATACCATATGAATCGGTAGACTTTTGCAATTTGACGTAAATAGTCCATGCGATCGAATAAACTTGATTTCGACACACCAAACCCTCCAAAACTTATTTCTAAGTTATGTAAAGGTTATTTAAGGTATGTTAAGCCCATGTCACTATTATAGAGTGTTTTTTGTGTTAAACTGATTAGGTTTACGCATCAGTTCGCGTATAACTTTCCAGAAAGCGATTTAGAGCTCGAAATCGAACGAGAATTGATATGTGCAAATGATACACATATTTATACAAATCCCAAGTATGAAACACAATATTTCATTGATTTGTTATTTGTTTGATGGTCGTGGAGACACAGGTGTCACAGTCTCCCCTACTTCAGGAAATTTCGTCCCAAAATTTATTTAGAGGAAACTTGTGAGAACTCGAAACATGAAGTCGAAAAGATAAAACAACACTGGTTAGGATTCTGAACTTCTAGTAACTTTAAATAACATCATGCTTGCATTGTAAGAGGGACACTTATATACAAGTATATGAAGCGCCATTGGTGCGTCCACCGTACCTCCATTACATTGTTTACATTTCGTTATTTTTGCCACTATAGGTTCTTACACATGATATGTGACAGCCCGAACTCTCAAGGTTTGTAACGTTTAATCTGATGATCTTTACTCCGCGTTTCTTTGGTAAATCTGTTAAGCGTGTGTGTTATTTTGCTAAACTAACATAGTAACATCTTTTGGCCGCAAGTTTTTGGGTCACACACTAACCCTTGGGTCGTCAAATGCAATCCGGACCGAAGCCCATTAACACCGTAATCCAAGTGGGCTCGACCCACTTATTCCGATTAGATTTACATGTATGGATCTTCCTATGTATCTTGTATGTTGTGAACTAACACTTGAATCTAATACTTGTTGGCCCACTTGCTTTACTTGGATCTCGGCCCAACTATTATACCTATCATGACAACTGGGCCACTTGTGTTAATTGGCTCTATAACAACTATACGTATCATGTGTATATCTCACAAGTTACAACATAACAAAACCCTATTCCCCCTTGACTCACGAACGGCAGGAGAAACCCCCCCCCTCGTGAGATATCATCCTGTTGTCGATCTTGGTTAGTGAAATCCAAACTATGCTCATTATTACTTAATTATTCTTTATGTGTTGAGGTTTAACAAAAGTGTTACATGATAATGGTTGTGTCATACAATATTGTTTGTGTCTCTGATGACGATGATCATGTGGTGAAAGAGATATGTGAGTTGAAGTATGAATATTAATTAGCGTGCACTTGATAGAAGATTTAACATATTGCTAGATCATGATGTTTTGATAGGACATTGATATTGTATAATGATGTTAAGACTCGAAAAATTACATGATCTTGATATGTTTTATAACGTGCCATTAAAGATGTTATGTGGTATTACAATCTGTGGTACGACGTATGTTTAGGGTACATATATGTGATAGCCGATTGATAGTTGTGTTCCGTATATGTTTAGGCTACTTAAATGTGATAAAGAAGTGAATACAATCTTGATCATGTGATATGTTCGACCTGAATTAAAAAGAGGATGGGTATGAATGTTGTTTCAATATCAAACCTAACTAGTAGTTTACTCGTCCGCTGTCCGGGTATATATGATTAACATCATCCAAACTCACTGTATATTTTAATATCACGATGACTACTTATCTAACTATTAATAACATCAATAACTATGTCTATATTTAAAATAATGTTGACTTTTAATTTGATTTCGATTAATAACTACAACTCTTCTTGAATTGTCATACATACTAATTTATAATCTTACATCTAATTCGCACAATTTAAAATATTTAATTAATTATTTGTAATTGATTAACGTAGGAATTGCTAACACCATTAAATGAAGATAAAAGAGATCTATCAATGATACATGTTTACAAAAGTATTAAAAAAACTATCAACACAACCAAACGTATATTATATTTATGTCATGAGAATATTATTTAAGAACATCAATAACAGTGTCTACATTTAAGATAATAATGACTTGTAATAAATGATAAACATGCAGGATACATATACAAAAAAAAAGCAGATAATGTTATCAAGATTTCACAAGTATATAACAAAAGAACCAAAAAAAACACAATGTATACTATAATATACAATAAATCATAAACATGCAGAATACATATACAAAAAAACTAATTGATGTTATCAGGATCTCCCAAGGATATTACACAAAAGGCAAAAAAACACAATATATACTATAATTTACAATTTCGTTGGCAAAACACAAACCATTGTAAAAAACACAATGACTTATTATCCAACTATTAAGAACATCAATAACCATGTCTATATTTAAGATAATAATGACTTTTTATTCGATTGCGATTAGTAACTACAACTGTTCTTATATTCTTATATATCGAATTGTCATACGTACTAACTTAAAATCTTACATCTAATTCACTCAATTTAAAATATTTAAGTAACTATTTTTAAATTGATTAACATAGCAATTGCTAACACCATCAAATAAAGATAGATGAGATCTATCAAAGTTAGATCAACATAAACTAAATCAATTACAAATCTCTCTATGGTCGCTCGAAGAAAAGGGAGCATATGAAGAACTAAACAGAAAAGTCAGCATCATCAGTGATAACAATTACAAGCGAACCTGAAGCAGCATCGGATAACTTGATGAAGTCCTCCACTCTCCCCCATCAGATTTCAAGAACAACGCAGAAGAGTTTATCACACAACTGTTGAAACAGGATCAGAAAATCTGCCACAATCCTAGACGATCTGCAAAACAAAAGAAATAAGGAAATCGCGTGGAAGAAGGCGAGAGTCGTTGAAATCTTAGGAAGTGTTAATTGTAGCGTATAATATTTTATACATATTTCACTCTTTAATCTTTCTTTACATTTAATTTAATAAAATTAACATCCATTGGATACAAAGTAAACACAATGACAAGAACACATAACATAATGTATAGAAAACCCACCTAAGTTGCAAAACACAACAATTAGACGCAAATAACACAATATATAGAAACAGTTGCAATACCATGGCTAATATTAACACTATCCATACCACCAATATTCAAGTATTTCTTTATTTAATTAAACAAACAATAAAATATAAAAGATAATAAAAGATACGCAATCAACATCATATCTATCACAATCAAAACAACTTCATCATCACCGGCGTTTCATATCTCCTTGAAGATCATCGCCGCCGAAGATTTGATCGACAAAAAGGTAACTTCCGATTGTAAGTCTTAACGGATTAATTTCTATTAGATTTCTAAACCTCTGTTAGATTCTTAATCAGCCACATATGATGGTTACTGCGGCGAATAACTTGTTTGTAGACGTCAAATCTGATTTTAGGTTTCAATCATCTTCAACCTCTCATATGTTATGTATAGTTGATATATATCTTATGTATTGCATGTTATGGATATTGTCGAACTAATGTTTACATTATAATGATAATAATATATGAAAAAGTTGCAATCAAACAATTGGGGGTGTTTGGGTTAGCTTATTTTGAAGCAACTTATGACCTATTGACTTATAAAAGTTAATAAGTTGTTTTTTGAGTGTTTGGGTTAGCTTATTTTAAAGGGTTTTGTGTGTTGACAAGCCATTTTTGAGAAGTCGCAATTTCTAACTTCTCACTTGTAACTTATATAAGTTAATAAGTCATTTTTAAGAAGGAATCCCAAACACACACAGATGAAAACATATGATTCTGTTATAAATTTTTTTTATTTTTGGGGTTCCTTCACTAAAAGTACTTATTAACTTATATAAGTCATAAGTGAGGAGTTACAAATACTAACTTATCAAAAACAACTTCTCAACACACAAAAATAACTTGAATAAGCTAACCCAAACACTATAAACACAACTTATTAAATTTTATAAGTCAATAAGATATAAGTTGCTCCAAAATAACCTAACCCATGTACGATTACGCTAAAAGAGATATTTTACGAATATATATATTTACTGATATATTGAAACGGTATACAGAAGAGATCTATTGCACATTATGAATTAGGAATAATATTCTCATGACATAAGATTACATTTTAACACATTGTGTATTAATACTAACAGTTAATATTAAATGTTATATATCACAGGTATACAAAAATGATTACGTCCTGTCTGTGTCTATTACAAAACCCTAAATCATTGAAACTGGTATGCTGTAATGACTTCAATAAGTAAGTGTAAACTTCATTACGTAAACTGAAATTAGTAAATGTAACTACAGGCATTACCAATTGAGTTTGTAAAGCTTGTGGGAGGAGATTACTGGAACCGGACAAAGATAACGATAAATCATGAAAGCGGAATAAGATGTACAGCATGGCTGAGAAGTGTAAGAGGTGAAAGTGTTGTCACTGATGGATGGATAAGTATTGTAAAAGGTCTTAAATTGACAAAGAACACCTTATTGGTTTTGAGGATAATCAAAGAAAAATGTCTACAAATACATTGTTTCATAGAAAACGTTTGTGATGAATCGTTCTTGACAGTCAACCGTTACGGAGATTTAAAGATCATAGTAAGTATAGTTATATGTTAGTAGGAATTTGTTTTTTGTTATACTTGTCAGCAAATGGAAAAAAAAGAATATATGTTTATAAAATATTTCACAACTTTTCAGGTCATTCCAGAAGCTTATGTGAACAAATTTTACTGTTACTGGCCAGTAAAAGATTCTTATAACATATACGCAGCAGGTCAGTGTTGGAAAGTTGAGACCGAAAAAATAAATGCATGCTACGTTTTTGCTAAAGGGTGTCCGGAGATGTTTGAATACATTAACATAGAAGAAGGTGATATACTGATGTTGATGAAAACAGACAGCGAATCGTTTGACTTGACACTTTATCGTAGCGGAGTTGAGGTTGTTTTTAGAAAGAAGGAGACAACTAAAGACAACTCAGTTGTTGAAATACCTAAACACACATACTATGAACACTTCAACTCTGTAAGTAATTTAAAGTAAGTTAAAATAGTTTGCTAGTCAATACGACTTATTTACGGATGTTATCGTATAACAGATCTTTACTGATCAAGAAGACTCAATCAACCAATTGATTACCGGGGTAATGAGTTTACATATTTTTACAATACAATATATTGATCCTCAGATGTTAATGAATTTTAAAAATCTTGGATGCAGATGAATGATGAGAAACATGATGTGAATAAGGAAAGTGTTGAAAAAGAAAAGTTGAAGTCTGAAAGAAAGAGTTTTGTAAGTGAAGGAAATAACAACCAGACAAAAGAAGATGTAAGTCTTTGAAACATAATAACGGATAAGTTATTTGTTCATATTATTATACATTCTTAGTTGACGATTGTAGTTTAATTTGCTTTATTGTTACGGGCTGTAATAACAGGTTAAAAAGAAAGGTAAACAGATTGCATCCGATTCTACATCTGAAGAACCTAAACAACTGATATGCTGTACAACTTATGATCATTCTACTGTGTCAGCAACTGGACGACAAACACGTGATCGTTTGGTAAGTTAAGCATAAGTTAACAAAATATTGCAATAAATATTTCTTATACATTAACATATATACTATATATATATATATTGAAAGGAAATGCATGTTTGAAATGATAAGGTTAACAAAAACGGGAAAAGAAGTCGGATGGCGTTGAAGGTAAGCAATGAAGACGAAAAAACGTGTTGCACATCAAAATTATGATCAAGAAAGTGGTGCGTATCAATTCAACAGGAAAGCAAATTATCGAATGGTATGTCATTTCTGTTATTTAATGAGAACAATTGACAACACCATTCATGAGGCTATTTATACGTACAGAATTATGTTTATTCAAAAATTAACAATTGATATTTGTTGCTGCTGACAATTATATCCAACACGGCTAATATACTTCTTAACTCTAACATCAATGCAGCGATTACCTGTAGAAGTTGTAAACAGGGCAAGGCTAACAAAGAAGGTGCATCAGATGAATGTCAGAAACATGGATGGGAAAACAGTTGCGAAGATAGTTAAGCGACAAAAGGACAGAAATGGATTTAGGTATGCGATTGAAGGGTGGCCAAGTTTCATAAAGGAAAATGATATTAGCACGGGTGACAATATGCATTTAACCTATGTAGAATCAGCAAACCTCCACATGTTGACGCATGTGGATGCAGTCAGCCAAGCTTAACAGTTAACGTTATATGCTAATGATGCAGATGTCTGCGTATATAAACTAATGCCTTTTGTCGTCATCATTTGATGGTTTTTGGTTGGACATGTTGGTACAGTTTATTGGTTTTTTTTTGGTTGGTTGGTAGTCTAACCTTGATGACAATTATTAGTATATTAGGGCATGGATGACATATTTTGTTTAGAATTATAATTTGCAAACGGTAGTCGAAGTTCATATTAGTTATAAATTTAGCTGTGTTTTCCTGTATACAACATTAGAAGTCTTATTGGTAATATTTCCAACATCCAAATACACTGCATATTTTAATATCATAATGACGTCTTATCCAACTATTAAGAACCTCAATAAGTGTCTCCATAAATAAGTGTCTCCATATTTAAGATAATAATGACTTTTTATGCGATTGCGATTAGAAGCTACAACTATTCTTGTATTGTCATACATCGAATTGTCAAACATAGTAAATTAAAATCTTACATCTAATTGGTACAATTTAAAATGAATTAGTTATTTGTAAATTGATAAACGTAGAAATTAATAACACCATTAGATGAACTTAGATAATATATATGAAAGTTAGATGTTTACAAAGTGTTGAAAGAACTACCGATGACAAACAAACGTTGATTATATTTACTGGCATAAAATATTACACACCAAGCATATTATAAACATAATAGAACAATTAAAATAACACATTAATTTCGAATATTGATTCTCCATATACAACAAAATACCAACCACAAAAACAACCACAAACATAATACTATGTATATAACACAATGATAACAACAAACAACTAAATACAAAACCATAACTAAACATGTGGTGAAACTACAGTTTCAATATAGCTTGCACCTACAATGCCTTGTGTAAAGATGATAGGAAAATAACCATGCATCTTCTTTGCCCTTACGTTTATCTGAGCAACATCACCCCATTCGTGCACTATAATTAATTTGTTATTACCATCAATGTAGTGCACAGATGACCCTATCATCAACGGCATAAACACACGGGGTACAAAAGACACCACTTTCGACCAAGTATTATTTTGTAGACGCCACAATTGAACATCTACACTACACATTCCAATACTAACCAACATATGAAGTTCATCTCGTATAGTCACCAACTGACCTATAGATTCCACACTCAATGTATCTGGGTAACCTACATTTTCTATTACCTTCGACTCAACATCCAAACGAAGAATCGCTGTGTTACCCATACACCAGAATTTGGTCAGTACAAAATACAAACTTTTCCTACAAAACGTCCCAACGGACCAACTATAAACAGCAATATCATATGGACTATCAATTAAGAACCTTGGAGTTGACCATGAACCTTCACTAAACGAATAAATATTAACAGTCAACCTGAAATGAGTGCGTTTAATGTGCACAATTTTGTAATCACCAGCAGAGTCAACACAAAACCCAAGACTATCATCATCCATATTGTAAAATCCCTGATAATTAGAATTTCTCAGCATCTTGAACACACGAGTTAGTGGATTCCAAACAACCAAATCACCAGTATTACATAAGCAAACACATACCATGCCATCCAAACTTGCTAAAAAGATCACATTACATGGATGACAATCGAAGGGAATGTGAATATTATTGCCTAAAACACATCTAGGAGATGCAACATCAACATAACGAATCGCACACGATGATTTGTCAAGAGCAATTATTTTCTGGTCACCTAATACTCGCAAGAAACGACAATTATTCTTAGCAAACTCAGGAGTTGAAAGATAGGCTAACCACTCTTTAGACACAGCCTTGCACCGTATAACCTCCTTTGCCGGAAGTCTTGGAATAATCTTCATCAATATTAACAGAGATGGAAGATCCTTCATATTCACTTACGATTATACTTTAATTAAAAATACTGACGTTGATAGAAAGAGGAAGAAAACACATACGAAAAGCGATTCCTTTGAAAAATGAATAACTACATAAAAACTACCCCAATTAACAGTTGACACAGGTGAGTAAAACCTCCTAAATCTCCGAGAAGTGGTGGTAAACGGTTTTCACACACTATGGGCGATAGGGGGTAAATAAAATTAAATAACAATATATATTAGAAACCGTTTCTAATTTACAGATAATCATATACACATACATGGAGATACTTTTTAATCAATCACATACACAAATATACTTTTTATTAATTAATCTTATTTTTATAAATTACTTTGTTAGTTGTCAAACATTATGTTATTACAATTGTGAAAATAATTACATCGTAGATTTTTTTTTGGCATTGGGTTTTATATATTATTTTGTACTTTTTATAAAAATATTGTTTTTTTATGATAATAGGATTATTGAAAAATAATGGACACCACAACTAAAAAATAGGAAGTTAGTTACACAATACAATATATAAAAATAGACACCTACAAAAAAAATCAAATATATGGAAAACAGAAAACCAATAACACTTTAATAAACAAAACATAAAATGACAATATTCCAGCAAAAAAACAAAAACAAAAAAATCCAGTAAGAACTATTCCTTAACTGGACATATTACAAAGTGGGAAGTTTCTAATTGTCCTTAACTGCACAATATGTAACCACTATTAAAAAAGAATGAGAAAGACAGCAAAAAGTAGGAATTAATTACACAATGTTATATTTAAATATAGTCAACTACAAAAGAAATCAAATATATAAAAAACAGAAAAACAATGACACAATGATACTAAAAAAACACAATGACTATACTAAAAGAAATCATTCAAATAAAAACTAATCATTAACTGCACCTATTACAATGTGGGAAGTTTCTAATTCTATGTAACTGCACAATGGTAAGGGCTTCCAAGCTGCTCTAAGGGCTTGGTCTCCAAGGGCCCATTGTGTTTTTTTTGTAGACCTTTTTGTTTTTAAACCACAATCACATGTAATCATAATTAAATACGCACAAAGCAAATATTAAAATCATACACTCTCAATGAATATTTAACATGATAATATAAGCACATTAATTCATAAAGATTCAATCTCATTGTGACAAACTATACCACACATAAAAAACAACCACAAACATCAATTACTAACTGATCAAAACAACGAAGAACAAAAAAAGAACTACATAAAATAGCATAACTAAACATTTGGTGAAATGGTAGTTTCAAAATAAACAGATCCATTCACACCTTGAGTAAAGATGATAGGCAAAAAAACATGCTTTTCCTCTGCCTCTACAGTTACATCAGTAATATCACCCCATTCTTGAACTATAATGAACTTCTTATTTCTGTTGATATAGTGCACAGACGACCCAATCATCAATGGCATAGAAATAGCAGGTGGACAAAAAAATACTTTTGACCACTTTTCATTTTCAAGTTTCCACAATTCCATATTCACACTATAGAATCCCATACTAACCAACATATGGAGTTGATCTCGAATACTAACCAAGTGACCTGTAGCTTCCACATCCATTGTATCTGGGAATCCAACATCAGAAATTACCCTGCTATCAACATCTAAACGAAGTACACATGCGTTACCCACACACCACAACCTAGTCAATACGAAATACAAACAATTTGCACAAAACGTGCCTACAGACCAACTATAGACGTCAACATTAAACAGACTATAGTTTGAGAACATTGGAGTTGACCATGACCCTTCACTAAGAGAATAAATGTTAACAGCCAACATCATATGTGTCCGTTTAATATGCACAATATTGAAATCACCAGAAGACCTGACGCAAAACCCAAGACTATCCTGATTCGGATTAAAAAAACCCTGTGAATTAGAATTTGATAGCATCTTGAACACACGAGTTAATGGATTCCAAACTACCAATTCACCAGTATTGATTAGGCAAACACATACCATCCCATCCAAACTTGCTAGAAATAAAATATTGCACGGATGAGCGGTGAAGGGAATGTGAACTTTATCACCTAAGAAACATTTAGGGGATTCATTATCCACATAACGAATATCACACAATAACCGGTTAACGGCAATTATCTTATGATCACCTAATCTGCGCATGAAACGACAATGATTCATAGCAAACTCAGGTGTTGAAAGATAGACTAACCAATCTTTACACACAACCTTGCACTGTGTAACAACTTTTGACGGAAGTCTTGGGATTATATTCATCAGTATCAGCAGAGACGGAAGAAACTTCACAATCATTGTCAATGTAGGTTAAATAACAAACACTTTGACAATCAATACAACAAATATGAAAAGAGATTCCTAAGAAGATGAAAGTCCAACAAATATTATCACAAGCAGTAGTTAACACACGTATATTAGAGCTCCTACAATTACGAGTAGTAGGTAGTTATTAAACAGATAACTATCCAGATTTTTTAAATCGGTTAAATTTTTAGTACACATTTACATTAATTTTATTTTTTGACAAATATTCAGTTGAATAATAATTTACATAAATAGTAATAACAACTTTTGATTCAATCGTATTTTTAAGTATAATATGGCAACTTTCTCTTATAAATACATACTCGAAATATTTTGTTTCATTGTATGTGTTGCAAGTACTCTTTGATTGTTAGTCTTCTTTCTGATTTTTCGTGTTTGGGTTAACATGTATCGTCATGGTCCGAATTTTATCATAACTATACTTGATCCGCTATCCCTTCAACAGGTACATACCTTTCCGAATTATTTGTTTAAAGTAACGATTCCTATTGTTTCATCCTTTATTCAAAAGTAATTTGCCTTTTGTTTTTTGGTTTTCAGGCTATACCTATATGTATGAGTAGATTTATATGGATGAATAAGTTAGAATCTTCAATTGTTAGTCTTAAATTTGATGAAACGCATTCATGGTCTGTTGTTATCAAATTAATAAAAGATGTATTCTACTTTACGGACGGATGGTGTGAGGTTTTAAACTACTTCGGCCATGAATCTTTCTTCATGATTTTCAACTATCTTGGTGATCATACTTTCAAGTTCAACCTCTTCTCTCATGATCCAAATAAAGAGTTTGGAAAATCGTTTTGTAAAATTATTCAAAATCCTATACAAAGTCCAACGGTACGTAATTTTCTTATACATTTTATTTTTTATTTTTTGTTATTACGATTTATTAAAAAAACATAATACACATAAAATTGTAATAATTATTTTTTTACAGGTTCTACCAGATACTTTTATTTCAAAACATTATGATTATCCTTTACCGGATAACATGGTTATACTTAATGTATCGGAGTATCATCAATGGGAAGTCCGTATTAGAAAGATTGGGCCAAATTATTGTATTGCTGATGGTTGGTTTAAATTTATTGAAGATCTAAGGTTAAATCCTGGGGATATTATGTGTTTTCAAAAAAAGGACGTGAATCATATTAATATTATCATATTCAATAAAGATGGTCGTCAAGTTTTGTTAAACAACACTCCTTTGATTGAGCCAGAATATGAACATATTAGCAATGTGGAAGGTTATCGACAAGTTAGTGACGATCCTAGCTATCCTTTTTTTGCAATGACAGTAACTCATCAATTGGTATTATACTATCCTGTTTTATGTTAATTTTTTTTTTGTTTTTTAGTGTTTTTCATTTAATAACATTTACATATTTTTAACATTTTTACAAAATGTAGATCCTTCCCAAGTTAATTACTGACTTAACTGGTTTAAATGAGTTTTCTGAAGTAAAGATCAAAGTTGTTAAAGGAAATATTTGGGTTACGAATCTTCGTACTCACAACATTGATGGTCAAATAAGGTTTGTCAATCAATTTATTATCTTAGTTATTATTTCTCATTTACCCAATATGTATAGATCACTAACAAAAATTTTCATATTTTTTCTACCATAGGTACGGTGTTGTTGGATGGAAACATATACTTCAAGCTGAACATATTTCCTTAGGTGACGATTGCTTTTTCAACTGGTCTAAAACGAATTCGAGGCTATTGGTTACGAAACTCCAGCAAGCAGAAGTGTTACAGCAATAGAGTTTCAGTTTATATTGAAAACCCGGAAAACATATATCTTACATTTACTTTTCGATCCCCCTTTTTTTATGTTTGTAGTACAATGCGTTGGTTTTTTTTAATATTTAAATTCAGATTGCCATGATAATTTCATCCGTACAGTCCGTTTATGATAAGTAACACAAATCTACTTAAAAAGAATGGTATACATAACATACAAACTACTTAAAAAGTACCAAAATAAAAAACACAATGACAAAAAACACAATTGTATAACATATATGATTACACATAACACAGAGACTTCACGTTTACTTTTATTTTTGTTAGGATCTGAGTTTCTTATGATTGACTTTGTTTGGCATAATTGAACAAATGAACGAAAGTAAAATGAGATTAAATGCAGCGGAAGTGGAATCAAACTTTGTAAACACAATCTAAGGGAAAATAGTTTTCGTAAACACATGTTTCTCATCAAAAACCCTGTTTGGGGGGTTTTGATCAAGGTTTTATATAGGGAAAAAGTGAATGCTGACGTGGCAACGATTACAAAAGTCCACGTGCCAACCCTTGGTGAAGGATTTAACAATGTAATATATGACACACACACATACACAAAAATAATGACATAAAAACACAATGACAAAAACACAATTGTATAACATATTTGTACACAACCAACACACGTTTGGTTTTTTTTTATTTATTTATAAATTATGAAACAATTTAAAAGTTAGTAAAATTAGATAAACCTGGATCTGGGTACACTAAACGGTTAATGGCAGGAACGGTTACATAATGTAGAAACTGCTTGGGGAAACGATGCGAATAACTGAAGAGACACACGTTTACACAAAGTTATTACTACACACACAAACCCATTCAGTTAACACGGGAAACATAAACTGATACACGCTTTATTACGCATGAATCAACGAAAAATATTAATAACCTTAGTAATTATAACATAATAATCCAATCGTTTTTTGTTTTGTTTTTTTGAACGGAATAATCCAATCGCTTTACCGCCTATTCAATTCCCTACCCCTGACCACCTATAAAATAAACTAACCCATAAGTCCATAACACATCACCTATCTTTTAACACTAACTCGAAACATCTCTACATTCAACACAACTACAATCATGCCTGGATCACACTACCATTTCGGAGACACAACAGAGGCCAAGAAAATTATAACCACTGCACACTTTGTAGAGGATCAAAAGGATTCAGAAATTTTACGAACACTACAGAGAATGCATAACACCGCCACTGCAGATGTAGAGAGAAACAATACTGACATGAACTACAACGTTCTGCAGTATATTTCGAATGGGCTACAGAACGAAGATCAAATAAAGATTATACGATATCTGGATAAACAGTTGCAGATAAAGAAAAACATAGCAGTTTCGTTAGAAGAACTCAAGGATACCTTGTGGGAGTACATGAAGACGAAGAACGAAAGGGTTACTATAATGAAAAACTATTAGAAACGTTTAATGATTACTTTTATTTTTTTTGATCGCTCATGTATTTGACCTTCTACAAGTGTATCCTATCTACTTAATGTAATAACATATTTAAATATTGACAATGTCTTATAACAAATTTACCTAATGACTCTATTTTACCATTTTACCAAAAATTTTATTTGTTTTGCTTAGAATTTAGATGTATTACATAAAGTAACATATTACAAAACACATGATCAAGTAACATATAGAAGTATGTATACTAATTGATTGTAAAGTATTAACACAACTATAGTTAATAAACGTTTATTTTCTTACATAACTTGTGTAAGATTGCTCTACAATATTTAGGTTGATTATTTTACGTGTAAAATATCAATAAATATAAGACAGTAGATGAAACGTATTTGTTAATTTACAAATGCCTGTTGATATTACAAAAGAATTGTATTTAACGTATACCATTGTGTTATTGCCATTGTGTTAATAATAACAATGTGGTTTTGGGAAACATTACCATAAATACTGCATTTTTGTTATATGTTAACTTTGTTAAATATTAATCTAATATAAATTTATCTATTACAAAAGTAATTAACTATTATCTACACACAAATTGACATCTATGAACATTAATAACAGCCTAATACAAATAATAGTCACACAAAATACACCAGTCAAAAGCTTTGAAAGTAAATACAAAAAAAAACAAAGAAAACAAAACATTTCGCAATCACAAAAACGGCATTACAAGGTACAAACATAAAGTTAACAAATTACTTGAACACACAAACATACTAACTGCATTAAAATAAAATAAAAAACATAAGCATAAACCGTTTATGGAATGTGAACAGACAACGACGGAAACGAACTACTTCTTAACGCGTTTCACCTTCTCCGAATTATTCCTAAGTCTCTTCTTGTAGTTCCCTCCAATTTGTTTAGCAACCATAGAACCACCAACCGTTGAATTAGACATATTGTTGACAGCATCTTGCACTCCTATATGACTTTTGTTAGAATTAGTCATTTGATCATTTTGAACAGCACCCTACATGAAACATAGACAACATGAAACACTTCTATAATTTCTAAATTATTAAAATGATATATAAAAAACCAATTACCTCTTTATTGATTTGTCTGGCAGAGCCCTCATATTGCTCAGTACCAACAATACCCTAAATGCAACAAACCAACATGTTACACTAAAAAAATAACCAACGTAATAAGATAAAAATAAAACAATTTATTCACCTTCATCACAAATTGACCAACACTGTCATCATGCTTCTTATCATTACCAATATCCTGCCATAACAAAACAACCAATATTACATTCAAAGTACATAAAAAAAAATAACCAACAAAATAACATAAAAATAAATCAATTTATTCACCTCCATCGTAGATTGACCAAAACTGTCATCATGCTTCTTATCATTACCAATATCCTGCCATAACAAAACAACCAATATTACATTCAAAGTACATAAAAATACACATCCGAATAAAAGAATCATTTACCTGAAGTCTCGCTTTAGTAAGGCAATCATTTACCTCCGTATGAATAATAACCTATATATAACATCAAAATCAATTTCCAGCTAACTAATACTATAAAGTTTAGAGAAAAATACACTTAACCTCTACTTCAGATTGCAAATGGTTGCCAGCTGTCTTGTTATCTCCAATAATCTAAACGTAACATACGAACCATTAATCAAATAACAGTAACAGTAACTTATATTACAAAGTTAATTAAGTCATGAAAATAATTAAAAGTTTGAAACTCACAAAAAACCAAACCACAAACACATATTGAGAATAAAAAACAAAATACATAAAGAGTTACCGATGACTGCGTTGACGGTGTAAGAGAATTATCAACTACTGAGCTAAACACTTCATCAGCCATCTCCCATTCAACATCTTTAATCTTTGTACACATTTCAGTTTCTTCATCAATTTGAAGAACACCAGCTGATGGAGGAGTGGCAGCGTCAACAGATGTAGATATAGACCTAGGCTGTATAAGCACATTGATATCATCTATGAAGTAATGTTACTATTATCAAACAAACCAACTTACTAAGGTAAAGTCACTTAAACCCAAATAAAACAAATCATTTACCTGTACAACACTTTGGCTAAGGCTAGCATCTCGCCCATTACCAACAATAACCTAAGAAAACAAACCAATAATTAAACTAACTCTAATTAACCATATTAAGTAATATTAAAATAA
Organism: Helianthus tuberosus; assembly: GCA_030545235.1. Taxonomy (NCBI): domain Eukaryota; kingdom Viridiplantae; phylum Streptophyta; class Magnoliopsida; order Asterales; family Asteraceae; genus Helianthus; species Helianthus tuberosus. The sequence continues at coordinate 38,881 of JARYGA010058497.1, forward strand.
TAGTAACAGTAACCTATATTACAAAGTTAATACAGTCATGAAAACAATTAAAAGTTTGAAACACACAAAAAACCAAACCACATATACATATTGAAAATAAAAAACAAAAAACATAAAGAGTTACCGATGATTGCTTTGACGGTGTAACAGCATTATCAACTAATGAGCTAAATACTTCATCAGCCATCTCCCATTCAACATCTTTGATCTTTGCACACATTTCGGTTTCCTCATCAATTTGAAGAACACCAGCTGATGGAGGATTGGCAGTGTCAGCAGTTGTAGATATAGACCTAGGCTGTATAAGCGCATTGATATCATCTCCGAGGTATTTAGAAACAGTAAAACGGTTGGAAAATTTAGGCGGTAAATTATAGGGATCGATCTTAATAACAAAAATAACCCTTCGAGAACATAAATTTTCATTCAAATACGATTCTATCCAATTTGGATCATCAACACCCTACAAAAAACATAATAAGCTATCAACACAACTGAACAAACTAATATATACTAATCATGCAAAAAATTCAACAACTAATAATTGTAAAAGGAAATGTAAAATAAACCTCTGACAAAGACTTATTAACTAACTCATCAGCAGATATTTTAAGTAGAGATACGACAGCTTCATTAAAAACAACACATGTCATCTCATCATTGGTACCATTAGTAACACAAAGTTCCAATTTGTATCTGCAAAACAGAAACGATTAATAAAACGAAAAACAAACAACAAATAAAATATTAAAAAAACTTACACATAATGTGGATTGACAACATCTTCTTCACAGTTCCAACACAAATAGTAACCGTCAACCATTGACGCCTTCTTACGACATTTGTTACACTTAACATATTTCCAATCACTATGCATTTCCACACCACTTATGTTTGCATCAATGTTGAAAATTGTTCCCTGTACATGATTTAAAGTCAAAAACTAATGATTAAAAGTAAAAAAACTAACAAAAAATAATTTATTTGGGTTGTATTAGCAATACAATACCTCAGCCACATCTCCTGCTGTAAGAAGGCTGTATATGTTTGCAATACTCGTAATTTGAAAGGTGGCTGCATTGTCTTCAATGATAGTAATTTGAGGAGACTCACTGAAAACAAAAAATACAACATATATAAAACATAAAATAATAATGCATCTAATAAAACATGCCAAATCACATAATTACATAATCCTGTAGGCATCAATTTCAGGTATAGAAAGATTCAAGTAAATTTGAGTCGCCACAGTTGTCATTAAACTTGTAGAACCTAATTCAATACAAACATTTAAACATAAGTTATAAATAATCAAAATTAACAATGCAACATATCCTATACATAACACCATACCCTTGTAAGATCGAACTTTGCAAGATGACAAAATAATAACAACTGTATTTTTTGCAATTCTTCGAATATAACCATCGCTAAACTGATTCACCAAGTGTCCCCATAATGAAACATTCACCTTCATATCACTGAATTATATATATTTAAGAATGAGATAGTAAAAATAAACAATATAGACGAAAGAATTAATATAGACAACACTAACATACTTGGTGTCAGAGATAACAATGTTTCGTACACCAGGATTGCAAGATGAAACAGATTCCAATTGATACTGAACAGAGCCCCATTCCCTAAGAACGCCAATAACATCTACACACACACACACACACACATATATATATATATATAACATTAGAAAACTTGAAGAATAAAAAACTAACAGAATAAAATGCATACATACCTGTAAGATATTTGTCATCATTAACACGATCGGCTAACAGATTGAATGGAAGAAAATCAAACACATATCGTCTGAAGACAGACGGATGCGTCGGACAAGTAGTAATACTTGTTGAATATAAGAACTGAATGAAAATATCGCACCGCAATGGACGATACATGGTACTATACTTATGAACAACAAACTTACGAATCCTGTAAACACATCCCTCTTTAAACGCATTCTGAAATAACCTCAGCAAGTTAGATGGAATCTTTGCATGAATAGATGAACCCTGAAAAAACATATACATTTTAAGATTAGATAATTACCAATGTAAAATCAAAAACTAAACAATATTGCATTACAAAGAAATACTTACTTGTGCATCAGATAGAATCATGTCAAACGAAAGGATACAATTTGTTTTAGGGTTGAACGATGTCCAAGCACGCGAGACCAACACATCAACTTGCCAGTTGTTGGTAAAATAAGCACGTAAATCCGAAATACTTGCACGATTCATTTTATAAAGTAATAAGCTGCAAATATATATAAGACTGCAATCAACATCACACATATAATCCATAACACTATAAACAAAGACTACACATATAGACCCATATACATACACACAAGGCTAATAATACTCAACAAAGAAAACATGTTACCTTTGAACAACCTAGTTTGACAACACCAATTACACAATAGTATCAGCTGGCGATAATGGCAAATTATAAAAAACTACCTTGTACACAACATTTTTAGTCATATTGTTAGGACATTTTTCTTTATTATCCACATAGAACTTTAGTCCAGCACGAGATGTTACACGAGATGCAGCAACATATAACTGTCCATGGGAGAACACGGGCTTTACTAAGTAAACACAAACAGTATTAAAAGTTTGGCCTTGACTTTTGTTAATAGTCATAGCAAAACAAACTTTTATAGGAAAATGTCGCCGCTTAAATTCAAAAGGCCAAGACGAATTACTTGGAGTCATATCAATTCTACCAATGAATACTTTCTCTCCAACATGTGGGCCTGTAATAATCGTACATTCAAGAACACGACGACTTATTTGACTTACAACCAACCGCGTCCCATTACACAAGCCACGTTGCATGTTTAGGTTACGCAACAAAATAACAGGTGCACCAACCTTGAGATGTAGTACATGATTCGGAACTCCAGAAAATTTCAAACTGTTAAGAAACTCAGGAGCATACATAGCACGCAATTCTTCAACATTTTGTGTACTCACACATATCTCATCAGCACTAAACAATGTATACATTTCACCTGGTATCTTCTCAAGAACATGTTGGTTAATCGTATCAACTTCATCATTAGTCGGACAAAGAATGCAACGTTCCTTCAAGTAATCGACATCATTAAATCTGTTCATAATATTAGGGAACGTATTTAACACAACGGACTCAAGATGTTTATCAGTTATAGAAATTAATATATCTCTTGGTATATGAATCCATGTATCATCATCTGATCCATCCACAGAAACTGAAGGAAGACAACCAGTCCCCATGTCTAAAAGCCATTTACTAAATTCCTGCATTTGAATAAGATCCCTACCAAAAATACTTGGATCACGTAATGTTGGTGCATACGTCTGTCGACTTCGTCTTGTATCGAGTCATGTAATAGAATAGATGAAATAAGTCACACAGTTCAAGATTAACAGGATACAGAGGTGAACAAGCCAGTTCAAACGAAGTGACCAGTTCAAACGAAGTGGAAATAGTATAAATAGGTGACTTGTGTTTTTCATTTGTAACTTGGTCATTCCGGTAGCGAAGCTCTGCCGAAGTATCTCCAGGTCTGTAATCGTCATCAAATCAATACAAGAGATAGTTAAAGTGATTCTCGTGTGTTTGTAGCTGAAATAAATCCGATACGTTTGATTCCGCCTCTCGTATTGGACGAGATCTCTTCTGAACGGCTCGTTTGGTCGTGCAAACGATCCTACAAGTGGTATCAGAGCTCAGGAGGAGGAGCTCTTGGATTTTCAGCTTTGATTTCATAAAAATTCTGCTTCTACACATTTCTGTCACGTTTTTTTTTAAAGTAAAATGAAATTTTCTGGTTAAAATGGTTTGTTTTTGTAGTATATCGTGCGAAACAGTGGTTTGGATAATATGTGAAAGTTTCAGACCTTAAAACAGATTAAATCTTGATCAATTTTACGAGAATTTGGCCAGTTCGTTTGAAAATTTGTCTAACTCGCATGAACTGAATCTTCAATCCTAGATCTAGAACGATTCTGTGGTCGATATTGAACGGAAAACATCTCATTATGATCGAAATGTATTAAAGAACAATCCTAGAGTATCATTTTTACCAAAATCTGTCCATAAGTTCATCATAAAGGTCAGATCGTATGAAGAGATTACCCAGGTCGTTTGAGATTTTAACCCCAGTTCGCACGTAGTGGATTCAGGTAGTTTGAAAATATTCAGTTCGTTTGAGAATTTGCATCCAGTTCGTCTGAAAATCATACGAAGTCGTCTGAATCACAGTTCGTCTGAAATCGTCAGTCCGTTTGAAAGCTTTTCAGATTCAGTTCGTTTGTTCTTCGTTCAGGTCGTCTGAAACAGTTGACCAGGTCGTTTGAATCCCCAGTTCGTCTGAAGTGTGTTGATCAGTTCGTATGGAATATCATCAGTTCACGTGAAGTTCAGTTGTCGGCCAAATCATGTCCGTTTATCAATTGAAAGATATCAGTCTAGTGGTTTAATTGGTCCAATCAGAGGTTATTTCATTAAATAACCATATCACTTTTGTCAGATTCCTGAATTAAAAAGACAACAGCATGTGGTAGTTTGCATGTGATTATTATAAAGTTGTCAGCCAAGGTTGAAAAGGGTAATCAGTTTGCATGTGTTTGATTGACAAAATAAAAATCATTGATTCTATCTCATATGATGTCAGTCATTGATCCGAGAGCATATGATAATACGATTTGGTTGAAGTCCTGTTCGTAAGAGGTTGTTTGAAAATCTTTCAGTTCACACAAACTTCTAGAATTCTGACTCAGTTCGCTTGGATTGATGTTTTCAGTACACGTGGTTTAACGTTCTTTAGTTCACACAAAAAGATCAGCCATTTCACACGGAAACCATTCACTTCGCAATAATTCTAGTTCACACAAAGTGTTACTTGTTTGCACAAAATTTGATTAGGTTGTTTGCTGATTAACAAGTTTGTTTGATTTTATCTCCAGGTACTTGCCAGGTGTTTCCCGAAATTTTTCGAAACATGGACGAGGAATTCTACAACGCGTTTGCTACGCCTGTTGCTCCTGTTACAGCTGCAGAGAATTTATACAGTGAAAATGAAACGGGAACTCATCAAAAGCCACCAAAGTTGATGTATATCGAAGATTTTCAGGGTTGGAAAAACCGTTTTGAGAATTGGTTCAGGCTTACAGATTCGATGCTTGGTGTTCTTTACTGAAAGATTACGAGAAACCAAAGAATGAACGTGGGTTGGAAAAGGGTTTCAATGATTTTACTGAAGCTGATAAGTTGAAATACACTAGTGAGAAGATGATGATCAGCATTTTACAGCAAGCAGTTAAAGAAGATATCTTTGTCTTACTTCAACATAATGGAACTGCTAGATCAATCTGGGAAGCTTTACTTCAGAAATTCCGAGGGAGTGCTGATATGATCAAAAACAAAAAGGCCTTATTGAAGAAGTCGTTTGACATATTTACTGCATTTGATCATGAAACCACAAAGGAAACAATATATAGATACTGTCATCTGGTTCTAGAAATGAAAAGATTGGATATTCAGAAAGATGATGATGAGTGGGTTGATAAGTTAGCAGAGGCATTACCCCAACAGAAGTGGGGAACTTATCTGATGATTGTGAAACTCATAAGGAAGACTGAGAGTATGAACTTGGCACAGTTTATCCAGAAGATTGAGGAACAAGAGCTGGATATTCAAAAGACTGCTATAATGACGAATCCAAATGCAAAACAAGATGTCAGTTTGTATTATCGAGGAAACAAGTTTGAGACTACTCCCAGTTCTAGCCCGAAGATTCAAACTGGTTTTAGTGCTGAAAGTTCGTCTGGAACAAATAGTAGTAATGTGACTCAAAGTGGTGGATATTCTTCATCATTCTCAAGTTTTGATCCAAACAGCACAACATCAAGTTCTCAACGACAAAACTCAACAAACCTTCAGTGCAATGTTACCTTAAACATTCAAAATGGTCAGAATTTGTCTCCGGAAGTTGCCAAGCAACACATGGCATCACTGGTTGCTATGTTAGAATCTTACGAAAGTTTGATCGGTGGGAAGATTGGTAATCCGATGCTTACCAAAGAGGATTACGACCAAATTGATGCTGAAGAACTTGAGCTGATGGATATAAAATGGTGTTTAGCGAGTGCTTGGAGAAGAGCTGAAAAGTTTCAAGAAATTACTGGTAGAGATGAATTTCGAGGAATGGCTACTTCTCAACTGGGTTTTGACAAATCGAAAGTTACCTGTTTCCGTTGCAAAGGACAAGGACACTTTAAAAGAGAGTGCAAAAGCAAAGAAGCAACCGGGAATCAAGAAAAGAACAACTATTATCAGAAATCAATTTTTCATCAGATTGCTCAACAACCACAAACTGCACATGCTCATGCTATTGAAGATGGAAAGAAGAAAGCTTTACTTATCCATCAAGATGATGAATTTGTTGCTGAAGGATTTAGTTGGGACAAATACATACCTGGTTCAGCTTGTGTTGCAAGAATTCAGGGTGAAAATGAGACTAGAATTCCAATTTTTCCAGATCTTGGAAGCGATGTGGATACCGATGATGAGGAAGAACATCTCAACAAAGCTAGAAAAGGCATTGATCCTACTAGTTTTAATTTGTTTTTTGCAGATAAAATGGAAATAGTGTATCAAAAGAAGATTGCAAGATTGAGGAAAGAGCTGGAAGCAGAAAAGTGCAAGCTGAGGAAAAGACAAAGACAGAAGCTGGAGAAGCAAATGTTGATCAAGTGATTGAGAAAGTTGTGGAGAAAATTGTTGAAGTAGAGAAAGTTGTTGAAAAGATTGTCGAGATAGAAAAGGTAGTTGAAGTTGAAAAACTTGTTGAAGTCGAGAAAATCGTTGAGGTTGAAAAGATAGTTGAAAAAATGGTTGAAATTGAAAAACAATGTTTGAAGTGTTCAGAATCTTGCAAAGTTTGTGAGGAGAAAGATAAGAAGATTGCTGATTTAGAGAAGATTAAAGAAGATTTGTTGTGCGATGTGAAGTATGTGAAAGAGTCATATGTCACACCCTGGCTTTGCGGAAGCGTGGTTAATTTTGGTGTGACTTCTTAATACCATAGCGTAACCATAACAAGCTATATGAATTTAAAAACCATGCAAGTCATCTATTAAGTTTTGAAAACAAAATACAGTACCATTGTTTTAACCAACAACCATAACCTTGTTCAACAACCTTACAAATTAAAACATAACATAAACGTGGTTTAAGGACTGTGTCTTGTCCAGGAAAGAGACACATCCCCTAAACCCTGATGACTCCATGACAAGTGCAGCGGAAAACGTTCCATACCGTGCCAGATCCGTTTAATTTCCTGAAATACATGTGAGTTGAAAAATCAACAATAATGTTGAGCGAGTTCATGTGCAAGTGAGTAAGTAAAACACTTGTAAGTATAAAAGTTTCCTGGTATGTAGCAGTGTAAGAGGACTTGTGATCACCAATGGTTTGCAAGGCCATTAGCATGTCGTGAAATGCAAGTAGGAAAGACACACCCTAGCCGATTTTTGCATTGGGTACCAAGTCACTCCAGGTCCGTTCTGTTGGTCCTCCGAGAGGCCCGTTCTGTTGGCCCTAGAGCTGGGCTCGCTACACCCAAATAGATCTACCGCTCGAGTCCCTCGGTGTTCTAACTACCCATTCACATGATCTAAACCTCCTTACGTAATTCATACCATGTATAAAGTACTCAAAATCATAGTAACATGTATTTCACCCCCGCAGTTATGAAAACTGAAAACAGTTAGAGAAAAGGGGGACATGAACTCACTGTGAATGCGCGTCTCTACCAAGTGTCTCCAATACAGTAAGCTGTGCAACGACCTACAAGTGCTAATTCTATTAGACGGACGGCCGTGCTTTAGCTATATAGTTTAAGTCTTTGGGAAATAGTTAGACAACTATTTCGTGTTTATGTTCCGTATACACTTGGTAGTTATACTTCTTCCCAAGGATGGGGGATACAGTACATGTGCGTAAGTTACGTTTTATCAATCTTGTGGTAATGTAATTACCGGTGTAACTTATATGTTAATGTGGAAGCGTTCGTACAGTTTTGGAATCATTAACGCTTGTAAATATTATTTTTACTCTAAAATAATATTTATGTATTTTCACAAAATAATCATAAACAGTGTTGTGACAAATATACTTATCACGTTAATCTTTGTGAAAATCCCACCTCCGAATATTTAGTAAAATATAGTGCTGGCGAAATTTATGTTTCGAAAGTATGTCCAAAAATAGTTCTAACACTTGTTGTGTAAATAAGCCTAAGTGTTAGGTTTTTAGAAAATTTCGCCAGAGTTTCCTCTGTAACTGGAGGTGGCCACGCTTTCAAGCGTATCATTTTCTTTTAACAAATCAATTCAACAATCTTCTTTAATCAATCAAACAATTTCCGACACAACAAACCAGTCGACAAGTATGTAAATTTGCATAATCGCATGAACTTGTAGTTTTTCCGAATCTATAGTGTAAATCCCCTTTATATATGTAGATCTTTATATAAAGTAACTTTGATCTCGTAAAAACCTTGTGACTAGAGAAATCCGTCTTTACAACTTCTAGTCATTTTCCCAAAAATAGTTATTTGTCGGATCTTTTCATTTCACAAGTGTTCACACACTTGTGGTTTATAAAATCATGTTTATTAGTACAAGATTTATTCTTTAGGAAACACGATTCTTTTAAAGTGTGGTCCTTCAAAGATACCACCTGCAGATACGTAGATCCGCTAGTTTTAAACACCATTGTACCGGTTAAATCACTTTTACACAAGTAAAATATTCTTACACAAGTTCATGTATCTTGTGTGGTAGAGTTTCGCCTTTTAACCCTTGCGGTAACCAAAAACGAGCTTATGTGAAGATACATGATCTTACAAGGTCGGGTTAAACGGAGATCCGAGCTACCACATCATAGATCGGGTCTAGATAAACACAAATCTCAAATACTACAACTTTTACACAACACATGTGTTATTAACCACCAACTTTATAGTTTTTACTAGACTTTTAATCATCATCTTTCATTTTAACGAGATTCAACCGACAATATTCCTTTTAACCACTTTAGATATGTTCAAGAACAAGTTTTAAACAATATACCTCTAGCTCGGGGCTAGGGAAGATTCGTGATGAAAATCGCGTGGATAAAAGCTAACAAACGAGGTCCTTCCACTTCCGTTTGTTCCAAAGCTCCTAGTATGCGACCTTTGATGCTTGAGTGGTGATGGAGTGTGAAGATCAAAGCTTGAAAGTATGATGGTGGGGTGGGGTGAGTTCGGCCGAGATGGAGGAGGGCAAGGGAGAAAGATTTTTGTTGTGATTTGCAAAGTGATAACTCTTGTGTGCATAAGTATTACTTATAAGGAATTTAGAGGTAATTATCCATAGGTTAAAGTGTCTTGTAGATACTAGACACAACACAATTAAATAATCTACATTAGTACTTGGTGTCCCCCAAGGTTTAGGGCCGGTTAGGGTATGGGGGGTGGGGTTAGTTCGATCTTGACTAGGTAGTTAGGTGATTAGTTTAGGTTAAAAAGGTTAGTTAAGTATTTAACCTCGTTAGTAGTATATAGCGTGTTATGACGGGTGTTAGGGTAATCAGGGACCCTAACTAGTTCAGAAAATTATAAATAGTGAAAATAGTAATATTTTCATGTTCCGGGTAAAGTCCGGTTGTTCGGTTGGATAGTAATCCGTTAAAGCCTTTTGTAACGCTTTAAAGTGTCGTTATTGTTATTTTTAGTGACACATCTCGTTTTCAACACTCTAAAAAGTGTCTAGTAATATTTTTCCCATATTTTGGCACTTTACTAGTCAGCTAGAAGCTGGATTAATTATTAAAGTGCTGTGTTTGGTATTTAAAGTACGTTTTAGGCACATCCGAAACAGTGTATCTTATCCCTAGAGACGCGGTAACACAACCCTTATATCCCTACACTCACTACCAGTGTAGCCAAAATATTTGAGGCTCTTAACAGGCCTTAGAGGCAGTATCTGCCTGATGCTGGTCATATCAGCATGTTCACTGTGTATCCGTTTAGTGCTACTGTGCTTTTTGTGCATCATGTTTGTCACTAGGGTTCAGCATGTAAATAATGTAGTGACAGCAATTAAAGTATGATGCAAGTAAGTGCATGTATCAGTATGCAGGTAGCAGTTTATCAGCTAGTTTCAACAAGCACAGTAATTAAGCAGTAATTAATCATTAATCAAGTTGTACGGATACCTGGTTTAGTGCGGGTTGTCACATTCTCCCCCCGTTAAATAAATTTCGTCCCGAAATTTAAGTTTTGCTTGTAGAAGCAGGGTTCTTGGGAAATAAGTGGGGGTATTTCTCTTTCATCCGGTCCTCACGTTCCCAGGTAAATTCAGGACCATGTCTGGCATTCCAACGTACTTTGACGAGTTTGACACTGCTCCGGCGGGTCTTGTTAACTTTCCAATCCGTGACCTCAACAGGTTCTTCAACGAAGTGGAGCGTGTCGTCAATATGAATCTCGTCGATAGGAATGGCAACGTCAACTTGAGTTGGACTTTTCTTTAGATTGGATACATGAAATGTATCGTGAACACCATTTAGTTCAGCAGGTAGGTCCAACTTGTATGCAACTGTTCCAATTCTTTCCAGAATTCTGAAAGGACCAATGTAGCGTGGATTTAACTTCCCACGCTTTCCAAAGCGTGCCACCCCTTTCCAGGGTGATACCTTCAGTAAAACCATTTCTCCAACTTGAAAATCCACATGTTTTCGGTTTGGATCCGCATAGGCCTTTTGTCTGTGGCGAGCTGCTTCGATGCGTTTAAGAATTTGCGCGATCTTGTCTGTCGTCTCTTGGACGATTTCGGGACCAGCAAGCTGCCTATCACCTGCGTCAGACCAACATAGTGGTGATCGGCACTTGCGTCCGTATAGGGCCTCAAATGGCGCGACACCAATACTGGTGTGGTAGCTGTTGTTGTATGAAAATTCGACCAAAGGTAAGTGTTTATCCCAGCTACCGCCTAAATCCATAACACATGCCCTCAGCATGTCTTCCAAAGTTTGTATCGTTCGCTCGCTCTGGCCGTCAGTTTGCGGATGGAACGCAGTGCTCAGGTTTAATTGTGAGCCAAAAGATTCTTGGAAGGATTGCCATATTCTTGACACAAACCTTCCGTCTCTATCAGAGATGATCGAGAGTGGTACTCCATGACGTGCTACGATCTCTCTCATGTAAATTTCCGCAAGTTTACTAGTACTGTCTTTCTCCTTGATTGGCAGAAAGTGTGCGGACTTTGTTAGGCGGTCAACAATTACCCAAATCATATCATGGCCTCTTGGCGTTCTTGGCAGTTTTGTAACAAAATCCATTGAGATTTGTTCCCATTTCCACTTGGGAATCTCAGGTTGTTGCAGAAGTCCCGAAGGCTTCTGGTATTCCGCCTTGACCTTAGCGCACGTTAAACATTGGCTCACGTAAACAGCAACGTCGCCTTTCATCCTAGGCCACCAATAGTAATCTTTGAGATCCTGATACATCTTATCCGATCCAGGGTGGATAGAGTACCGTGACTTGTGCGCTTCGTCGAAAATAACTTCCCTTAATCCACCAAACAGAGGAACCCAAATCCTTTTCTCAAGACATAACGTTCCTTCCTCGTTTGGTACCAAAAGCTTCTCCATTCCACGGAGATATTCTTCCTCAAGATTTCCCTCCTTGAGAGCTTCCTTTTGTGCAGCATGAATGCGCAAGGAAAGATCGGTTCGTATAATCATTTCCAAAGCTCTAACCCTTATGGGCTTGATTCTTTCTTTACGACTTAGGGCATCGGCAACTACATTCGCCTTCCCTGGATGATATTTTATCTCGCAGTCGTAGTCGTTTAACAATTCAACCCATCGTCTTTGCCTCATATTCAACTCCTTCTGGTTGAATATATGCTGTAGGCTTTTGTGATCTGTGAAGATTGTGCACTTCGTACCATACAGGTAGTGTCTCCAGATCTTTAAAGCGAAAACCACTGCGCGAAGCTCTAAATCGTGTGTGGTATAATTCTTTTCGTGCACTTTCAGTTGGCGTGATGCGTATGCAATGACCTTTTGGCGTTGCATCAACACACAACCCAATCCTTGACGCGATGCGTCGCAGTATACCACAAAGTCATCAGTACCTTCTGGTAGAGCTAAGATTGGCGCGTTACAAAGCTTATCCTTTAATATCTGAAACGCTTCATCCTGTTTGATTCCCCAATCAAACGTCTTGTCCTTCTGCGTGAGGAGTGTCAATGGTTGAGCGATCTTCGAAAAATCCTCGATGAACCTTCGATAGTAGCCAGCCAAACCCAAGAATTGTCGAATCTCGGTTGGCGTTGTAGGCGTCTCCCAATTCTTGATTGCCTCGATCTTTGTGGGATCAACATGAATTCCATCCCCATTAACCACATGTCCAAGAAACTGGACTTCGCGTAGCCAAAACTCGCACTTGGAGAATTTGGCGTACAGCTGTTCCTTCTTTAGCAGCTCCAATATGGTTCTAAGATGTTGTTCGTGTTCAGCCTTCGTCTTTGAGTAAATCAGGATCTCGTCGATGAATACAATC